>JAQGAZ010003148.1:0-13110 GCA_034692225.1 Polydesmus complanatus
CCTCCTCGATATTTATTTGGACTACGTCCATATACGAATGCCTCCATCGGACGAGCGTCCGGAAGAGCACAACATTATAGATATTAATATTTTATTATTTATTAATTTAACCAGCCATTCTCTTGTTTAAAACGGTAGTTGCATTTTATTTTCAGTATTGCCAACATCTGATGTGATTAAGTGACTGAAGGATCTTTTTTTTTTATTTAATAATTTGCGTCAATCTTGACAAATTCACAACACTCATTACAATCAAGTACATTGACAATCAAGTGAAAATTCGCTTAATCTTGTTAACTAGACAAACTCTTATTCTGCTTTGGTGAATTTAAGAAAAAAAAAATATGCCGAACTTTGTTACATTTTTTTTATTAGTAAAATGTGGCGTAAAGTGCTTGCAATATTATCTCGACTCTACAAATTGAATAATTTACAAGTATATACTCCGGGCCCTGCGCACTTTTGTTAAAAAGTTTTACTGCTATTATTTTAATAGCAGTATTTATCAGAGAATGAGTATGATCTATTTTTTTTTTCTTAAATTAAAATTGGATACCGGTATTCAAAAATTTGGCAATTGACCTTAGACTTTTTTTTTTGATAATCCACATAACAATTCTAGAGTACCGTACGGTAAAAATTTGAGGTTACGAGGCTCTAAACAGTATCGGTTGTAATATAATTATCTTCGAATTACGATCCTATTTTAGGAACTAGCTCGCATGATTAGAAAGTGCGATGGTGAAAGTTGATCAAGGCAGCCTCGACGTACGTGACGCATCACGCATGCTTCTCGCGCTCTTCAATCATTGAAGTAGCCTAAATTCTCCGTCGATTTCCTAATCGAAACCGACAAACCTTCTGCAGTTTTGTATCACGTCCGACAACGTGGCACGCGCCATGGTAAAGTCTTAATACTATTAAACACCTGTGTCTCAAGTCCGTTAGCTTCCGAAGCTTTCGTCGAGTCGAAGTCCCTTGGTAACTCATACAAATTACTCGTAATAAAATGCCATGGCTTTATCTGAATTTGTTCTATTAGGTTGCGCGTACGTCAATTTTTTGCTAATCTGATTTACTGTATTTTACATCTAATTAACGGTTTATGCAATTTTTTTATCTGCAACCAACACCGGCGCTTAAAGATTAAAATTTGACAATGAATGGAAAATGTTTGCTTATTTTACAGTAAATAAAAGACCGTTCAACAATATATTGTTTTTAGTTAATTTAAGTTAATTAACTCATACGGTAAGAAATTTGTGCAAAAGAAGTACTGTCAAAAAATGGAATCATTTAAGGTTGCTACGTTAATCACGAGCACTTGCACATGTTCGATGCGATTGGCGTCGGATGTTAAGAATTAATTTCGATTCCTTTTCAAAGTTTTCATCAATATTGGAGCTGGTGATAGGAATGCTATTTCCGAAACGGTACGGTACCGGTACTCGAAAATTGTATTGAGTTGTTATTGGATATAATAATGTTTACGGAGAGATATCTCCACGTTGTTCATGATTATACCGTTAGATAGTTGAAATTGAAATGATAAAGAAGAAATGCTGAATAATGACAACTCAACTGCAGCAAACGTTTTCACAACTGTTAACATTTTTTTTTTTATTATGTTTACTATCTTTTTTTTTTTTTTATTTATTTATTTTTTAAGGTTATCAGATACGAAAAGATTTCGTTTATAAAAAGATTGACGTGATGGTAAAAGTTTTATTCGTCCATTGGGATTCTATTTGATTGAGATAGAAAAAAAAATTCACCGGTTCCAACTATGAAGGGATCTATCGTGTGTGCTTGCTTTATAGCTCTGGTAATTCTATAACAAAAAAAATATATACTTGTATATCTTTCTAATATAAAATTTTTTTGATTTATTTCTTGAGTGACCGGCTCTTCAACCGTGTACTTTTTTTTATCTTTTTTTTTTTCTTCTTTTGTTAGTTGAGCGTTGTTTCCAGTCAAGACGCAGATCCAGTGCTGATTGACTTATATTACGAGTCCTATTGTCCATACTCTAGAGATTTTATTGCGAATCAACTATTGCCTACTTATGAATTGGTGCCGGAAATAATTTCAGTTCGTGCCTTCGCTTACGGAAATGCTTACGTTAGTACAATTTCATTTAATATCATCGAATAAAAAATATATTAAATTAGTTTATTTTAGTAGAAAACTGCTATATTTTTAGAAATTTTAAGAAAAAAAAATTACGATTTTTAAATTGGTTAATTTTATCGAAAGATTGTATAAAGTGTGTACAGTATTACGTTTCATATATCGTGTACAAATATTGCCAAGTTTGATATCCTTGATAATAAGATAATGATATTAATTTAAACCAGATAAAGATAATAGTGAAATATTTTGTACTCTTGAGAAAAGGTAGACCTACTGTACATGTATATCATTTGATAAAATTAATGACGCGTGGCCACCAAATTGCCAACGCGTACGATTTAATAATTGTTTTTTTTTTTTAATCATTTAATCTGAAAGCAATTAATTACGGACTTTATATTTTCAATTTAAGTTAATATTAGCTTAACTTTTCAAAAGTTTTTTTTAATAATTAATTTGATCAAATTAGCTAGATCGCACTTATTTGCACCATCAAAAATTGATACGCTCATTTTGTGCAGAAACTTTTAAATGTTTGAAGTTAGCCATACTTGCGTTAGCTTATGTCACATACGTTTTTGAATGGGAATTGGGATTTTATAAAAGATTTAATCAAAAACAAAAAGTAAAAAAATCGTTTCTTTGGAGTTGGAAATTTGAAACAATGATAATTAAGGCATTAATTAAAATTTGTTTATAAAGTTATTAAAATTGATTATTTTTATATATACAGAATTTTAAGGTTTCCAATTTAACTTAATGTAATTGTATTCTGAAATATTGTAAACTAACTACCGGTACTGTATAATTGAACAGGAAAACCAAAGCGCAGATTCTTCTTGGGTTTTTACTTGCCAACACGGTCCTGATGAATGTCAAGGAAACTTGATCGATGTAATTATTATTATGAAATTTACGTAGGCCTATTTATACTTATGTGAGTGTTATTAGACCTGTGTGTTTAACTATTATCCTGATCAAAGCCAATGGATCCCGTTTTTGGGTTGCGCCGAAGCCCCTGCTGATCCTAATGGAGCCGCTCCTCAGGTTTCAAAATACATAAACAAAACAATACAATTTGAAACTAATTTAGATTTTTTTTTTTATTTTTAAAAAAAATTCATATTTGAATTTGAGCAGTGCGCTATTGACAACTTTTTAGATTGGAATTTAATTAATACTTGTGTCGGATCTAGCGAAGGCAACAAATTGGAGCACGATGCCGCCGTAGCCACCGAGAGTTTATACCCAGAGCAAGAATACACTCCCTGGATCATTTTCAATAATTTCCACGATCCTAGCATGGAAACTCTTGCCGAATACAATCTTTTGCACGTAGTTTGTGGGCTTTACACCGGAACTCCACCTGCTGCTTGCTCCTCTTCCCTTGTTAAGTCTTTCCCTAAAATAATACTCCCCCATCACTCAAAAAAGCATATTAGAAAGTGAGAAAATCTATTTCGATAATTCTCTTTTTTTTGTTGTTGATTTAAATGATATTACGGTAGAAATCATATGCTTTTAAAGTTGAATTTTAATTAATTGAATAATAAATCAGATATGATGAAAGAAGGTTATCGAAAATCATTTTAAGATATTAAGTAATAAATAAATTAAAAAAAAAAAATAACTTACGTTTTCAATTGTTCAAGTTGTTGTTTTTTTTGTAGTGCAGGAGAAAATACTGAAAAGTGCAGTCAGTGCTCGTTCTATAGCTTGGTTGAATCATTGTTTTGTTGCTAGGCAACCGTAGCGTCTTCATTTCTTTCCAAACATATTTGAATATGCCTGCACCAATAACCTATGCATACAATTGATTCGATTTGCCTTACAATTGCATTTATTTAATTATCAGGTGGTGTCTTTTTTTCTTCTTCTTCTTGTTAACAGCGATAGTAGGAATACTGTATAATATTTAATATCATTGCCATGAGCACGAGCAACGCGGACCATTTAAATAAAAACTGGAAAAAATGTGAGATTCGACTAGGAATTTAACAACAACGAGATTGAGGATTTAATTAATTTACATGGACGTTGAGAGGTTAGTTAATTATATTTACTTCATTGCGATTGATTATTTGGGAACTCTTTACGAATTTGTTTGATCATTTTCTTATTTTTAATTAATCATGTACTTTATAATTATATGTTTATTATCATTATTATCGTTGTACATCGTAGTTTTCATACTCATTTTATGAATGTTTGGTACTTAACAAGACTCTACATTTTAATCGTAATTATTGAAATTTAAATTGACACTGAACTTACAGTATGTTGGATTTAATGGTTTTTTTTTAGTTTTTGTTCAACAAACTTTAATACAGGATATAGCATCGAAATTTTTTATTTGAAAGAATAAAATTGTAATTGATATGCATTTATTTTAATATTATATAGGTTGGGCTTAAAAAACAAAAAAAAGGTGTGAAACCGTTGAATAAATATTTGTTGGTCCAACTTTTATATTTATTGAAATGCAATGCATAATGGGATAAAAGAGCATCTGATCTTTGATCTGATTATTTAATTAGGATTATATTAACTGTGAAACTAAAAATAGATAATTCACACAGTGAAAGGTTTACACCATAGTATAACGAATTAGGTCGAGCAATATACAATAGAAATGGTAAGTGACCTTGTATATGCATATTGATCTGCATCAATCACGGATAGGCCTTTGTTAATGTACAATTTGCGAAGGTATTACATTACCATCTATTTTAAAAATAATTATTTCTGGAATTATCACTAAGCATTATATTTTAACTTTTTTTTATTATTATTTCAACTACTGTAATGGATTATTACCCTTAATTCAAATTTGATTTCGTTATTAAGGAATATTTAAGATTTTAGTTAAATTATTACAATTTTAGAATAGCCAAGCTTACATCAATTAATTGCGATTATTAAAGTCTTAAATTATTTTATTATTTGGATTTTTATGTTTAAATGTTTGCCTGTACGTCTTCAATTAAACTCAAAGCTAGGCGTTAATTTACAATAGGCTACAATTATTGTGCTATCAATTTGTTTTTGATAATCATTATTAATTTTTAATGGCGGCATATGTTTTTGTTTAGAATGATATAGTTTATTCAACTTTATTGATTAAAAATTACCTTTATTTAGCATTAATTTTAAATTTCAGTTGATATTACTTTTTTTTTTTTTTTTTTTTTAAATGATGTTTTTGTAGCATTTTTTGGTGATTTCTTTGAAAATGGGCTTGTTCAAAGGAAAATTGTTTGGCGGAAGCGCTAACAATAATACTTACGCCGAACCAACTTTGGAAAAGATAGTCAGTGATGCAGCTGCGGAAAATGAGTATTCAATATACAAATTAGTCAATTATCGTCGAGGCGGTTCTATTTTGGAAACCTACGCCGCTTCTGCTGAAACTGGAGGCGTAAAAGCCGTTGACAAGATCTGCAAAGAGCAATTGGGTTCTTATATGTACGCAGCTGGAGACGGAGGAACGATTCAAGGTTCGGACTGTCTCGCATGGAGACGTCGAAAACGAGGAGAGGTAACGAAATACATGATGATGGCCTTATTATTAAATTCCAATAAAATATAATATTTTTGCAACAGATATCAGTTCCACTTTCCAGAAAAGTCGAACCCCCGAAGAAAGAAAATAATGATAGTTTGCCATGTCAAGTGCCTAACGACCATTCAGGATGTTGGTTATTGGAAGAAAGAGGAGTGTTGGGCGAAAATCCGTTGCATATTTTGGTCATTTGCGATACTCCGACGCACACCAAAGTTGCTAAAATTATTCTAAGACATTACCCAAAGTTAGCGCTTGATGTCATGGAATGCTGCGAATATTATGGTAGTGTTGTTTTTTATTCTCCATGTATTACACAGTTTTTGTAAATTTATTGGAATAAATTAAATCGTTGTAGGAATGAGTCCGTTGCACTTGGCTGTAGCTTACAACAACATGGAATTGGTTCAAGCGTTGGTTGGAGCTGGGGCTAATATAAACGAACGAGCCACCGGGCGATTTTTTATGCCATCCGATCAAAAAGAAAGACTGAAGAAAAAAACTGATTACTCTGGATTTACGTATTTAGGAGAGTATCCGTTGTCTTGGGCGGCTTGTTGTGAAAACGAAGCCGTTTACAATTATCTGTTAGACCGTGGAGCCGATCCTAATCTACAAGATACTTTTGGCAACATGGTTCTTCATATGGTAGTTATCAGCAATAAGTTAGGAATGTACGGCTACGCTTTGCGTCACCCGAAAAAACCAGCTAATAACGAAATATTAAACAAACGAGGACTAACGCCTCTTACATTAGCTTGCACTCTCGGACGAAATAATATCTTTTGTGAAATGTTGGAGCTTTCATCACAGGTATTTCAATCTTTATTTTCTACATATAGGGCTTAGTTATTTATTTAAATTTGTTGTATTGGCATGCTAGGAATTTTGGAGGTTCAGTAATATTACTTGCTCAGCTTATCCTCTCATTGCTTTAGACAGCATTGGACCTGATGGCCGAACTAGTTCAGTTTTTGTTTTTAATTTTTTTATTGATTAAGTTTAAAATAAAAAAAAATAAATAAATAATGTGATTAATTTTTAGATTGGAAATCGGCTTTGATGATTATTTTGAACGGTGAGAGCGACGAGCACTTGGATATGTTAGAAGGAGGTGTAGTACTTCGACTTCTCGATGATAAATGGAAAACATTTGCTAGAGTATTTTTTGATTTAAGTTTATCCTAGGGATTTCAGTTAATTATTTTTTTTTTGTTTCGTGCAGAATCAGTTCTTAATACGTTTATCTTTTTTATTTTTGCATCTATTGGTTTTGAGTATTGCGGTTTATTTAAGACCAAAATTTGGAGAATCTCTCGGCTGGAACGATAATCCCAAATCTATTGTTAGTATTTTGTAAATATTTTTTGTGGTACAATTTTATATTTTATAATTTTTTTTTTTTTATGATTATTAATTTTTTAAAGATTCGACATTGTGCAGAATTTGTAACTATTATTAGCTGCGCCATTTTTGTATTTGTCCAACAAGGATCAGAAATAAGATCTCAAGGAGTTTTTCAATTTTTTACAAATCTCGTAATCGATTTAAACATAATTTCACATTATATAAATTAATTTTTTTTTAATTAGGTACGTTCTCCAGCAAAACTTTTTTTCCTCATCTCGAACATCGCGATTTTAATTTGCATTCCATTCCGCGTATTTCAAATGCGTTTAGTTGAAGATTCGATTTTGACTTTTGCATTACCAGGAACTTGGTTTTTTCTAATGTTTTTTGCCGGGTAATTTAATTATTATTAAAACAGAGAGCTAAAACAAATATAAACGTTAATTTTGTTTTTTTCTAGTTCTGTTCGGCTAACTGGAGCTTTTGTGACTATGATTTACAGCATGATAGCTGGAGACATGGTTCGATTTGGAATCATCTACATTATAGCATTAATTGGATTTTCTCAGGGTATATTTAATGTTTAAACGCTTTTAAAAGTTTCGGATTTAAAATAAATATTATAATTTTTCAGCGTTTTTCTTTCTCTTCAAAAGTTGTCGCGTCGGATTAGAAGATGCCGACGAGACTAATATCGATATGTATGAAACATATCACGGAACCTGGATGGCACTGTTTCAAATGACTTTAGGAAGATATCAAGTACTAATTAATATTTTAACATTCCTATTAGATTGGTTTAAATCTGATTGTCTCTCATCGTTATAGTATAGCGACTTTAGCAAACCCAAGTACTCAGGTCTTAGCATGGGTTTTTTCGTGGTTTTTATGGTTTTCGTACCTATTCTTCTATTAAATGTGCTCATTGCCATGATGAGTTCTACCTACTGTAACGTTATAAGCAAATCCGAAAAAGAATTTGTTAAACAGGTATGAATTAATATGGTTTGCCCAATAATTTTAAAAAAATATACTCTTTAATAATTAATTAATTAATTATTAATTAGTGGGCAAAGATTATTTTGGCGGTTGAGCGATCGGTTTCTGCCGATAAAGCCAAAGAACATTTAGATGCATACGCAATAAATTTAGCACCACCTCCAGGTTTTGACACCGGTTCTGGAATGCAGTTTAAAGGTCTAATGGTCATCAAAAGTAAATCAAAAACGAAGGCCCAGCAACGGAAAGGCGCTTTGCTCAATTGGAGGGTAAATGCAATTCATTGTTGCGGTATATATCATTTTTAAATTCAGATATTAATTTTACAAATTATTTTTTAGCGTATGGGTAAAAGACTGGTGGGCGAAATGAGAAAGTACAGTTGCAAGGGAGATGAGTTGTTGAAGATGATGAAGGACGAAACAATTAAGAAAACTCCACGTCGAGGATCTTTGACTCAACTGTTTGAATCGGTGGACCAGGATTACGACGCGCCAGCCTCGGCTCAAAAAGGAGGGTTAGGAGAAGCCTTGAGCCAATTGGCTTTTGCTCACGACATTGAAATTCCCGGTCTCACATCTAACGCTCCACTCTCGCCTTCCACAACTATCGATAGCACGCGGGAAAACACATCTCAGTTTGATTTAAATAAAACGGGAGAAGTGAACAGGAATCAAAGCCATAGCAACGATAAATTGCCAAAAGTTACGTTAATCCAATCCAAATCTTGCGATGATTCGACACTCAATAAAGTAAAATCTACGGAAGTTTTAACGGTAAAAAATGAAAGCGATAGAAGTTATGTTCTAGAAAAAAGTGCAAGTATTGACGATCAATTTAAAAATAAACCATTGGTGAAGTCGAGCGATACGACTGAAATTAAAAGCAATTTAACAAATTTACCAACCAATGTTAGGATTCCCGAACATTTTGATTCAATTCAAAATAAATTACCTCTTGTTCATAATAATTCCGATATGACAATACTTCAAAACATTACAAATACAAAATTGCAAGAGAATGTCGACAACGCTACAAAGTGCATTTCCCCCATTTTAAATGAAAACGTCAATCGTGAAGTTGCAAAACCGCCTGCAGTGCAATCGCCAGAGAAAAATCAAAGCCCAAAGAAAATTACGTTTGATTTACCAATTGAAAAAAGCTGTTTAATTGAGTCGACGATTGATGTTCGTTCTCAGAAAATAGCATCGAATGAGAAAGTCGGGTTTGTGAGATCCAACCCGCCCAGCAGAGACAGTTTTGAAGAGGCAGCGAGTGGGTGCAATTATCCTTCAGCTGAAAAGAGCATAAAAACTCAATTTACCGTCGAAGCTTCGACATCCAACGATCTGTTTGTCGCCCAGTCGCCAAGAGATAAATTTGCAGCTAAAACCGAATTAGTGTTAAACGCAAGTGTGATTGAGGAAAAGTGGAGACCGAAAACTGCTCCGGGATCAGATGTAATGGATAACTATAAAATAAAAAGTGGATCGAAAGTGAGGAAGAGGATGATGGGGATTCCGATGACGAGGAAAGTTCGTCGATCGGGTTTTACCAACCACATTCGAAAATTTGGTACAAGAGTGGAGCCGTGCCCGGATCCCGTCGCAACTTTGGAAACGCAAAATGACGCTTTAAATAGCACTACCGGCATCAGCAACAATTGGCCTTTGAGACCTCAAACGTCGGGTGGCCTTTCACGAGGAATGAATCGGTGGAACACGAAACCGGTCATTTCTCTCGAATGTCTTTTGGATTTTAACGCTGGAGATTCCGATTCTGAAAGCCCGTAAGAACAGTTTTAAATTAAACAATATTTTTAAAGTAATATTGACTTGAAAATCAATTCTACCTGCAATTAACGGCACAATAATTATTCAATGTAGAATAACTACATATTCAAGCAAATATTTTTTAATAGTGAAATTTAGCTGATTCAAAAATGCTATAAATTTAAATTTTATTATTAATTATAAAATTTCTTAAATTGTGAATTACAGATTGCAGTTGTAGATTATAATATTTATAAACAAAAGTCTCAATGGTTATAACGACAGTTTCCATAACGACATTCAACAACCTCAATTAAGAACAATTACTATTGTTACAAATTATGTTAAATAGTTATCATTTGTTATAATTTCCTAAGTGCCAAAATTCTATTTTCTATTTTTATTTAGTTATAATTATATCGGTATCGGTGTAAGTCTAACATAAAATCTACAAAAAATTTTATTTTACCGGTATTGTTTTAAAATTGTTTATTTTATTTTTTGGACAAAAATATAAGAATGGTTTTTATGAAATATAATTTTCATGATTTTGCAGTACATTGTTTTTATTCTTCTGCTGTCCAAATTGTTTGATCGTTTACTGCTTGATACAAGAGAAAAGTTTAACAATTGTATTTTCAAATAACAAATGAAGAATGTTATATTTAAAATAAAATGCATATTATTAAAAAATGTTATCTTTGTTGAAATGGAAATTAAGAAATGTTACAAATGGATAATTAAAGGAATATATGTATTTTAATTTTTTAAAGCATTAAGCAAAATATAATAACGGTATATCCGGTATGTAAATGGCATAAATTTTAAAATAAACAATTTTTTAATGAAAATGTGTAAAAATAAATAATTACCGGTATTGATTTTGAATTGCTGCAAATTGAGAAAAATTGTAGCAAATTCCGGTATGTAAATTGGAAAAACACCGGGCGGAAAATTGATCAATCCAGCAAAATTAAACTCAAACCATCATTCAATTTCATTTTGTGTTTTTATCATCACCTTATTTTTTATGTTAATTTTTTTTTTTCACATTAGGTTTTTACGCTCGCAGTTTGTTTTGATTTTTGTTAACTTTGTTTTCATAATCATTTCATGTTTTCATTTTTACTTTGTTTTTTTTTTTTATCACATGAAGTTTTTATGTATCTTTAAAGGTGCACTTTTGATATGCATTGTTCTCATTGACCTAGCAATAATTTTGTGTGCATTTCCGTTTCGTAATGGCAGTTTAAATTTTATTCAGTTTTTAAGCTTTCAGACTCTTTTTCGATTTGATGGACTCTTATTTCGTCATCAATACAGGTCATGTAATTGCAAAAAAAAATATATTATTGTTATTTTTATCTCGAGACCTTTTGGGCTTTTTTCAGAAGATGATGTACACAAAACAATCAAGTGGTTTAGAAATTTAGTATCGCCATCGTGTTGAGTCCAAGTCGCACAGCTCCAGAAGTAAAGACCGGGCTTGAAGTCGAGAATAAGAAAGGTCTCGGGAGAGAGAGAACGATCGTCGTCGCATCGGCACCAAGGCAGACGACGTGAGCGATTTTTAATGAAGGTAGAGTAGGTTTCTAATTCTGCTCCAACGATTGCTGGTCTCTGTACAGTGACGGATTAAGCCAGCGCGGGGCCTGTAGCAAATGTTACTATGGGGCCCCAAGTTTTGTACGATATGGGGCCAATGGCAAAGCATGGGCAGATTTACATAATTTTCACCCTGAGAACAAGTTTTTTTGACCACCCCTAAAAACACCAATTTGTAATGAATTTAAAGCGCCGAGCTTGTGAGGCGCGCAATTTTTTTAAGAAAATTGACTCATTTTCGCTTTTTTTCCGCTTTTGGCCACCTTTAAAATATGAATTAAACTGAAATTTTACAGAGCTAAACCTTTACTACTTTAAGCGCGGGGCCCCAAAAAGCGCGGGGCCCGTAGCATTTGCTACTTTTGCTACTATAGTTAATCCGCCACTGTCTCTGTACGGAGGTTTTAATATACCGTATTAACTGAATCTAGGTTATCAAAAATTAAAAGCTTTTTTTTTTCCTAATCTGGTGGTGGCCGGGTATTTGTCTTTTGTTTTTGCTCAACGGCTGACCTACACCAAAGGTCCAAAGGTCAACAAACTTTTTTTTCCTACGGCCTGGTCGCCATTACCTTTCTCTTTTTCAAAGGGCGAAGTTGCCTTCGCTCCTGCTCTCGTGCTACGTATTCATTTACTGTACAACTATCGGCCTTCTTGTCTTAAATTTTATATAACATTATTATCATTGTGTAAGCGCGAATGTGTTGTTCTCAGCGCGGAAGACAATGGAAGAAATGATGTGCTTGAAAATGCGTATTAGTGTAAACGGCGATGAAGTAGACCTCGTGTTTCGTCCCCTCGCCATCTTTCTTTGGGCGGATATTATCATAGGCCTAATTCTGGGTGAGTGCTTACCAAAGTTTGTTTTTAATTTATTTTATTTGAAATACTTTCGTTTTAAGTATCGATAGGTAATGATTGTTATGTTAATTACTAATATTGATATTTGGTAGACTTTGAGTTGAGGTACTTTAGAACTTTTGTTAACTAGAAATATTGTTTTTTTTTTTTTGGGGGGGGGGACCGAGGGTGGTATATTATTTTGAAAGTTCAAAGTAAGGTGTGAGTGTAATTTACTAATTGGATAAATTTAATTTAATTTTTTTTTTCTGTAAATAATGGAATTAGTTGATTTAATTTAATTGTCTGTTATTTATTTATTATTTTTATTTTTATTTAAATTTTATTTTTAGCTTTATTTAAGATGCGCTGATTTTAATACTGTATATATATTTTTTTGTTACTATTATTATTTTTTTAAATATTACTCCGATATTAAATTTTAGTAATTATTACCGGTACCGGTATCTATTTTTTTTTTAATTTGATTTTAAATTTTTTTACTTTGGTTTTCAAATTTGAGTATTTCCTGTTGTTTTTAATAGCGTTATTAAACAATGTAATTATTTTTTGTTAATTAATTTTATTTTTTTATTTTTTTTATTTTTAGAAAGTTGTAATTTTTTTCTTTGGTTTTAATGGATTTTTTTTAATTGTTATTATTGTATTAATTCTATTGAATTACATGATTACTAAAAAAAACAAAAAAATTTCTAATGGCTATTTTTTTCTTTTTCTGTTTTTAGATCCGCGCATAATTGACCAGTTTGATGAAGTCTTGTTCAACCCTGGGATTTGCAGAGTGCTTTCAACATTAACAAGTCAAGGTAGACCTAACTTATTTAAGTA
>JAQGAZ010003149.1:0-13106 GCA_034692225.1 Polydesmus complanatus
CAGTGTGTGAGCAATGGGGGGCGTCACCTACCCGATATCATTTTCAAAACTATATAAAACAAAACTTTAGATGTGTACCTACATTTAAAAAAAAAATTAAAAAAATTCTAATTTATCAAATATGTTTTATTGCGTTTCGAAAAAAGAACTTTTCGCTGCCCCACCCTGTAAATAACTTGCTAACAAGTTAAAAAAAAAAAAAAAGGATTGTATTATTAATTTAATGATAATAAAAATTTAAGTTGAAATTAAATAAAAAATTTAATAGTTTCTGTTAGGAAATCTTTTGTATTATCCAGAAAATTAATCTAAGAAAAATCAAAGAAATGACTTTACAATTTAATCAACTTTGAATTTTATCAATTTTAATTATTTTAGTCAGTTATTATATCTTATATTTTTTTTTATGAGTTTTGTACGCATCAACTGGGAAGTACATCACATGTGAAAGCGCGGCTGCGGCAAAAATTTAAAAATGTTATTTACCTTAATCATTTAAAAATTAAATTTAAAAATTATGAACTTACCACGAGAATGCGATTCATCTTGCTAGTTTTTGAACTTAACTGCGGTTCCAAATGTTTGAGGTAGTGAAAGCGAAATAATGCCTGTTGCAATGTTAATTCGAGTACCGGTACTGTGTTTATATACGAAAGTGAAAGTGGGGGTGGGGCCAGTGAGGAGCGGAAGTCTCGAAAAAGAACGAGACTAATTATTGACACTGTAAAAATATCTCGAGTGAATTGTCTTATTTGTCTATTATGGTCGAAGTACAATCGAGAAGCGAGTGAAAAGAACAGGGTCGGAGCCGAACCACCTATTCCACCCTCCTCCTTACAAACACCTTATTGAACGGGCGGTAGGTGAGGGTGGTGGGCCTTGGTTTTTGCAGAAGCTCAGTATTGCACAACAACTCAAATTGCAATCGGATGTCATAGAAGAAAAAAAAAAAAAGATTAATAGTAATAAAATGTATTTATTTATTTATTTTTTTTTGATTCGTAATTATCGTTTTATGAGGAAGGAAACGTTGATTATGTAACTGAGAAAAAAAAAAAAACTTTTGTTTAATATTTTGCAAAGGAGTAGCTGCTCTTGCCCCACATTTCGATGATAAACGCAGTTAAATTCAAAACTGGATAAGTCACCACTTTTTTTTTTTAAAGAACTTTTAGAAAATAAAATTGAGAAGTCTTTTTTAAAAACAAAATGCAGTATGTGCCGGTATAATTATGTACTTAAAATTGACATTTCAAACACGTTAATTTGAAAGCAGGTGAAATTTTTAGAAATCAAATTATTATATTGCATGTACGAAAGTTTCTATATTTAGTTTCATAGTATTACGGTTAAAAAAAAATATAAAATTAATTCGTTTTATTTATTCATTATTTTAATTATTTATTAGTTTATTTACTTTTCATTTTTAATGCGAAAGTACAGTATATTAAAATTTATTTTTGTTAATTTTTACAATTATACCGTAGGCTTACATATTATTTATTTAACGGTATTTACTGTATTTCTGTTTTATTAACTGAAATAATTAATTTTTTCGATTTTTCGACATTTTAGAAATTTTCAAAATTTAAGAGACTTTCCGTTTTTTAGTAATATTTTTAAAATTAATTTAAATTAATATACTGGAATTACAGTCCAGTAATTTAAAATAATTTATTTTAAATAAAATTTTTTTTAAAGAAGTACATGTACATGTAAGAAGAAATAAATAATAAAGAATGCAACCACTTTTGAATCTACACGATTTGTCTACCAAAATTACGTTTTCTATTTTATGATTAGAATTATTATTATTACTGCTTTTATCATTGCCTAAAATAAAAGTGTACATGTATTCATTATCGTTTGGCAATTTTATGGCCGGAAACGTCGATACTTGATTGTATTAGTAAAAAAAAATGTAGCCATAAATTTATTAATAAAGTGAAAGCAAATTATTTGCTTGATCGATTTCTATTAATAGGAAGCGGATATTTCTTCTCCCTCTCTCCCGTTTTTTCGAAATACATGTACTTTTAAACAGTTTTCATTGCTTTTATTGACTTAAATTGTATTTTCTTTGATGGAGTGGTAAATAGCTTTCTCGAAAGAGCCGTAATTCGTCTAGATATGCGCATGCGTAGTGAAAGCACGTTTGTTTCGACGTTCAAACTGGTGGCTCATAAAGCGTCGAGAGCGATTGGGGTAAACCAACGACGAGATTCGACGTCAACTTGACATTAGTAGCCGTCGACGAGCGTACAACGTCGGCAAGGTCAAAGTTTGGCCGAGGCGGTGCAATGGACGACCGAGCTTAAAACAAATTCTCGAGTAAAGATAGAAGGAAAAAAAAAATGAGTGTTTCGAAAGGTCAAGGAGAGAAAACGGTGAATCGGGGGTGGAAAGAGGTCCAAATGACGTTCAAAAAACGCCCTGCTAGGATGGAAACGCATAGCAAGACCGTTGATGACGTCACCAATACACCATCTATGGGGCAATATGGTGAGGAGGGCAATTATTTTAAATATTATTATTAATTTTTTTTAAAAACGATTATCAATATTAGTTTAAAAAATATATGTACACGTATTGGCAAAAATAAGGGTTTGTGTGAAGGAAAGAAATTTTTTTTTTTTGAAAAAGTATGACGAATAACTTCGATGCGCTGTTAATATTAGTTTATGAAATATTAGTTTGTCAGTAAAGGATTCAACTACGAAACCGTTAGATGAGGGAAAAAGTATTGTTTTCTTTTTTTTTTTGTAATATTTTAAATACAATTGTTTTTTAAAGTCTATTGAATTTTTATATTGCTGTAACGTAAAAAATAGCAACACAAAAGCTGATATTGGGTTGCATGTTATTTGTTTTTAAAAACATTAAAATATTGTTTATTTGATTTTTTTGAATGTTTAAGAACGTAAATTTAAAACGTAAAATTTTATACATGTACCGGTATGGTATTATTATTTTTTTTTTTTTAATTTAAATTTTTCATCATTTTAATACCGGTACACTGAATGACATTTGTTGAGGAGTTTTAAATTTTTCAATTAGTAATTTTACCAAATTCCAATTTTTGGATTGCGAAAGAAAATGTTATTCCTTGGAAGAATCAAAAAGCTATTGTAGGTTATTTATTTATTTAATTTTTTGTTGTTAAAGTAACATCGGAAGTGCCGTGAGTTTGAAATTTTGTTTTTTTTTTTCGACTAACCGAAGTTGGTTTGTCATTTCTCAAAAATTAACTGTTTTTTTTTTATTTATTATTATTATTATAAACGGTAAATCGAGGTTCTTAAAATTTGAAATTTTCTTTCAACATCATAAAATCAATAAGGAACGAATTTAAAAGCACTTAAAAAAACATTTTCTGGAGACGTGGTAATACATATCGTCTATAAAGCACATTACACTATATTAAGAAAATGAATGCGCTTAGTGAGTTTTATTTTTAATATTTTAAGGTTAAATGACCTTCGTATAAAACAATCATCTACGAGTAAAAATGCATATTTGATATTTCGTAGAAATTTAACTTGAAAAAATATTCTGGAAACACTCGATTTTTGAATTATTAATCAAATATCCATTATGAATGCATTTTCCAGAGAATTACCTTTCTATTTTTTACCCCTTTCGTCTCTTCTTCCCGTTTTTTTTCTTTTTTTCCTTTCTCTTAAGTGTTAATTTGAATGAATAATCGAGAATGTTAAGTGATCGAATTACAATGTTTTGAATAATGCGCACGAATAATTCGGCAATGCACACACACACACACATTGATTATTTCCGATGAAATAACGTTACTTAATGTGATTCGTTTGCATTGCGACGCTTCGTTTGCTTTCTCCGTGTTTGCAATTTCTAAGCACGTCAGTCGATGGATGGAGATGGGTGTACGGGTTAGATGCCAATTGTAAAATACTGTGGGGGAGAAGGAGATTGATTGATTTATCTTATTAGTATATAGAATAATAGAAGATGGCAAATGCTAAGGGATTAGATATATTAAGAAAATAAGAGTATTTTTTAACGTTATTTTGATATTTCCTTTTTTTTTTTTTTTTTGCAATTTAAAAGAAATTTAGGGTGAAAGGTGTTTAAATAGTGTTCATCTAACTTTAAAATAAAGCATTTATTTTTAAGATACACCGATACTGTATATTTTTTTAATTTTTTAATGGACGAAAGTTGGGGCTTAACCTCAAATGTATAAAATGTTGGTACTGTGCAGATATAGCGTATTTTCTATATATTTTTTTAAAGCTTAATCGTTGCCAATGGACGAGTATTAGGTGTGTCATAGTGAACAAAAAAATTTAAGCTCATAAGCCTGAAGGTCGAGATTTTAATTTTGTTTACTATAGTGCGTCATACACCAAACATTTGTCCAGAATTGTTTGTTTATTTGCGGGTTTTATTCGCCGAAAGTCATTTCCCACCCTCTCTGGATAATCGAGAGTCCACTGTTTTGTAGGCTAAATTGAGTTTGGAATGTAGGCATTTACACCAGTCTTTTGTTCGTTGTCATTGTAGCCGTAACAACAATGAAAGCAAGGGTAGCTTAGGCGCGAAATATTTATATACATTTTTTGAATTAATTCATCTCATTTAAACTTAAGATTGGTCGTAATGAGAAATTAAAGCCTACATTCATATGCAAATCTGCTTCATTGTTAAAATTGCAATTAAATGAGATGCATCTACAGTAATATTATGATTTTTTTTTTAATTTCCAAATACAATACCGGTACCGCTTCTTTATGGCAAAGAACCGTCATTTTCTTCAAAAAATAAAAATTAGCTAAAATAAAATTATACGCTTCTATTGATAAGGAAAAAATTGTGATTAAAGTTTTTTTATTGCTTCTCTTATGATTTTCTGCCACATTTCGTGAGGCTATCTTTGGGGGATAAGCACGCTTTCTCCTTTTAATTAAGTAAATCGCTTTTATTTTTAAGAATAATGAATAACCAATCAGAACGCTCCCTGTTCTCGTACGTGACAGGCTAATGTGCTTACCGACGTAAAAAAAACCGAGCCGGAAGCCAAACTTTTCTCGGTTTTAATTGGCACCCATCGTGAATTTTGTGTATGATTACAAAATTGTAGGTGCCATTTTTGCTCAAATCATTTTTAAAAAGCGAGATTATGCTAGGATTGAAACAACGGTCGTTTAAGCGGAAATGATGGGTAGATTAATAGATGACAAAAATTCGAAGAATGAGAATTAAAAGATTAGCGAAAATAATATCGCGTGAAGCGGTCGTAAGATGTCTTTCCGTAAGGAAAAACCTAACCGCAAACCCTTTTTAGTCAATCTTTTGCTGAATTTAAAAATGACGTCAAAATGATCATAAGAATAGCTGTTAAGATAACCAAAATAAACTCTTTGATAGAGAATATTTGGTCGTTCTTGTGCTTGACTCCACTTCTTATGACGCCAAAATTTTATATTTTATGTTTATTATAAACAGTTAAAAAAGTAAATTAATTTTTCTTAAATCTGTATTGACTTAATAAGTAAGAATTTTCATCAAAAAAAAAACTTAATTTTTTCTTTATAAATTTAATACCGGTATCTACGTATTTTATTCTAGTGTGAATAAATTTTCAGAAAATAACTTTCTGATTATCCGCGCTAATACTGTAGCTAGCAGGCAAGGGAATCGCGGATATTGAATTTCGTGGATAATCCAAAATGCTATTGGACAATTTTTATTTACTGCAATTAAGACTTAATAAACATTATCGTAGCTTTATGTACTTTCAGGCATGTTGGTTTATTTTTTTTAAAAAAAACTGTCAACTGTTTTTGTTTTTTCGTGTTAAAATTTCTCAAAACCTGCAACAACAAAAAAAAAAAAAGAAGTGAAAAAAGACAGCGGATAATCGAGAGTTTTCTGTAATTTTAATGACGTCATAAGCATAAGAAGAGCAGTCAAAAAAGTTTAGCCGCTCCGCAAGCTTTCATTGACAAGTTAAAATGTAATAAATATATTAAGAAAATGTTCGACTCCCAATTTTCTTTTTTTTTTTAAATTTTGTTTTATTGCTGTACATATTTTTTTTTTTACGGAATGGACTAAAAGCGCATGTTAATGAAAATATCCATAGGGAAAATTATTTATTGTTTTACAAGTAAAACATAGCGAGCTCTTTTTTTTATTGTTTGCTTTTGAGCCCTGATAGTGGAATTACTGTTTACAGTCATATCGCACAGTACCGGAACGTAAATATTTAAAGTAGCGGGTAGAAAATGTAATCGAGAATATAGAACCAAACACTTGTACAGCATGTAGCTGGTGGGAATAAAGTAATGGAACATTTAGAAAAATTAGGTTTAAATTGGTTAAAATATAAGGGCGTTTATAGCGCGCGATAGCAGAATAAAATAAAATGTTGTAAAACGGTCACGTCCGTAATTGTAGCGAAAGAAAAAAAAAAAAAAGCGATAAATAGAAGATAAAAATAATTTTCAAAATGGGGTTAAATTACGCTTCCGGTGCCGTGCTACTTTAATACCATCAAAATCGGAAGTATCAACCAAAAGTGAATGGTCATTTCCGGTAGAGAAGGCGAAACAATTCTCTCGAAATACCGTAATAACGTTTGCTTTGTAGAAAAAAATTATACATCGAGGTAAACTTTTATTTTATGATTTCTTATAGGTATTATCATTAATACATTTTCGATTTTATTAGATAAAATGATACATTTTTTTTTTTTTTTTAAATTTACAAGTACTGTTTCTACATTTTAGTATAAAAATTAAATGCGTAGCATGAACTAGAAAGAAGTAATAAAAATATTTTTTACGACCAATTTTGAACTTTTTCCCATTAACTTTGTAAAATCAAAAAATACAATTTTGTCTTTGAGAAAAAAGCAATTGGAAATATATTTTATTTACGGTTTCTCATTATTTTCCGCATCTGTGTTTTTTCTTTGATTACTTTTTAAAGCGCTAAATTATTGAGGTTCTATCATATCGGTTTATAAAATAATAGCTCGCGATTGTTTCTTATTCCCGTATCTAGTGTTTTTACTCTTGTTTGTTGAATATAAAAACAATGAATTGAGGTTTTATTTAAAAATTGTATTTATCATTACAGTATTTTGGTTTTATATTTAGAAGTACTGTCATGTACAGTAGTCTAGGTTGTTTTTTTTTTTTAAAGAAAAATTTAATTAGGTAGGATGGAAGCCACATGTGGCTTTTACTTTTAATCTTTGCAAAACATTGTAAAGTACACAATCCCTGCCTAACTATCGATTATTAAATCGATACCCGTAAATCATTGCTGATCCCGGCGCGAATTGCATCGTTAGTAGCATTCTCGTAAATCCGTTTTTAAGTGAAAGAACAGGTGGAGGAACACTCAGTTAATCTAAAATAAATAATGAACAAAAAAAAAAAAAAAAAAAGAAGTATCATTATATAACTAATCAGATCGATTATAGATCAGATAGTTTGAAGAGAAAACATGTAGTTTCGGGCGAATTACCAATATCAATGTTTTCTTTGCAACGAACCGTCGTCTACAACTCCGATGTTTGTTTAACCAAAATTTAATGGAAGTGTTTACATTTGTCACGTATAAAAAAAAAAAGAATGGATGATGGGGAAGAAGAAAAAAAATATGACGTTTTACCAACAGATGGAAATTACGCTCGGTTTGCGTAATATACACGTGCTGATGACATAAAATTTGTGCCCGTGCAAGCGATGACGTCAATCGGTTGGCGTTGTTGACGTAGGCACGAACCTTTACGCGAGCTTCGTGTACACGTCGCGCAAAAATTCTATAATGCGTTACGTTGTGTTGTAATGAAACGAACTGTACTTTCGCAATTTATTTTTGTGGAAAGCCGTTAATATTTTTTCGGGCTTTTAAAGACGGTAAACACTTTTCTTTAGAAATTTTTCGATTATTTATTATTGTTATTGTTATTATTATTTTTTTTTTTTTACTCTAGTTTATTTTTCGTTATAAATCAGCTAGCTTTAATCCAAGGTTAAGCTTTACAAAGTGCGTATTTTCTAACTTCTGTTATTTTTGTTTTCTTTAAAAAATTTTGTTTTCGTTTCTTTTTATGATCATTTTAATAAGACAAACTTTGAAACAATAGCTTTTTTTAAAGAAAAAAAAAAAATTGTGGCATTGTTTTTGATGACAGAGACAACAATCAGTACCTCATTTAAGCGAATTCTACTTACACGAGTTGTTTTTATTACTGTATTATTATTTTTTTAATATGTGTGCTTTTATGTTACGCACATTTTAAGAAAGTGAGGAGTTATACTGAGCGGAATCTTCGCGCAGATAGACAGTTTGCTGCACTGTATTAAATTCCAGGAAAAATGATACTCGTTGTGTTGTATGTTGTTTGTTTAATGATTGGAGGGCGATATCAATTTACATCCAAAATACAATTCATGGCTGTATTAACAATTTTAACTAAGATACAAATTAAACTCAAACTTAAAATAGTTCCATTTCGAACACTAGATTAAATATTTTATGTACTGTATTTAACTATTAAATAATCATAACAATTTAAATCGCATTTTTTTTTTTTTTTTTGCTGTAATAAATACAATTAAATTTGCGTTTATCGCATTCGAAAATGAGTTTACGGGTATTTAAACAATTTTTTTTTTTTTGAAAAACTTTGTCCAATAGTGATGCATTTTGGCATTGATAATGGCCCTAAGTTTCATCTCGGTTTGGCTGCGAGCTATCAATAATTATTCTATTTGTGGTGCAAAACTCGCACCAAAAGAAAGACGCATTTATCAATGTTGCACCCTTTAAAAAGGCCTTTATTCAAACTGAAATCTAAAAAATAATCTTATTTTAGTTTAATTAAGCAGTTATTTAGTAGTTTTTTTTGGTAAAGAAACTTCAAAAGATGTAACGGATTATTATCATGTTTTTGACTTTAAATTGGAAATACTAAAATAAGCAATTGAAATTTTTAAAATTGAAAAATAAACATGGAAAAAAGGAAAACAATTTAATAAGCAAGGAAACGCAATAAATAACTTTATTTTGAAATTGTAGAATGTATTTGAAGAAATTTTAAATAAAAGTTGTAAAAGCATGATTTTAAGAGCAAAATCACGTTTTTAGGCTGATTTTTTGAATCAAAATACAGTATGTATAAAAAATGAGGTAAAAAATTTATTCGTAAAGATTTAGCTCAACCTATATTATTATACGGTACAGTACTGTAGTAAGAAATTCTATTTTATTCATATAAATCATAGATTATTTTTTTATACAGTATAATATAAATAACATTTCCTTTAGTAACAAAAAATCGATAAAATTTGCGCAGAA
The DNA here is from genome assembly GCA_034692225.1 of Polydesmus complanatus. Taxonomy (NCBI): domain Eukaryota; kingdom Metazoa; phylum Arthropoda; class Diplopoda; order Polydesmida; family Polydesmidae; genus Polydesmus; species Polydesmus complanatus. The sequence goes on from JAQGAZ010003149.1 coordinate 9,352, forward strand.
ATTCATTTCTATGGCGTTTTTAATAATAAAGTAAATACAAAATTCCTGTCATTTTTTTATCTTTTACTTCAATACTGTATGTATTTTTTTTTCTTTGCTGACATTTTTCTTATTTGATTTTTCTGCATTAACTGTTTAGCATAATACTAGCAATACGTATATAATATATGATAGTCTTTCCGTCGTTGAGACTGACTGAAAGCTCCGGCATTAAGTGAACACGTGTTGATGCAACCAGTCCGTCAAAATAACAAATTAGCCAAAAAGGCTACGGTAATAATTAGCGGTGGAGAGTTTATCTTTCCGCTCCACTCACTCAACTTTATAAACCTAATACTCTCTCAATCTACTCTCATCTTTAGGAGAAAAAAATTCGATCTACCGTTTATCATTTATCAGTTCAAACATTTGGCGAAAAATACGTTGGGGAAATTTAATTTTTCAAAGATAAAGCGGAAAATTAGTTAAATTAAAATATTGAGTTTATGATTAAAGTAGGTAGCGTGAACAATTCAATCTAGATTAATCTACTTAAAAAAAAAAAAAAATGGAAAACGTAGTACATGTAGCTTAAAATATCAGTAAAAAAATGGATGCGCGGAAGCTTCCAGAAAACTAACGATAACTTTTAAGCAGAAAATACAGTACTGTATTGCTTTAAATTAATTACTATTATCGTTTTAATTAAATTTAAGGTGGAATTTCGAACTTCCATAAAAAAAATTTTATCTATCTTAAGTAATATATTTTTTATTTAGAAATTAAAAAGAAAAGAAAAAATAACTTATCAAAATACATATCGGTATCGATAATAAATTTTTTTTAAAAATTAAATTACTGCAATAACAACGAGAATTAAAGCACAATTGGAAGAATGTAAAATGTTTATACTGTATTACTCGTAGTTTAAATACAGTAAAACTCGGATTTAACGCTCTTTAAGGGACTGGGAGAAATTAGCGTTAAATGCAGGAAAGCGCTATATTCGTGAAAATCGAGCTTCATATTATGTCTGGTGAAAAACTAACGTAGCCTACAATTGGTAAATTAAAGTTGGACACTTCCGGTCTTAATTTTTCAGAACAATATTACTAGTTGCAAACTGGATTTTTGAAAAGAAAATATCCAATATAAACCGGAAGTCATAAAAAAAAAGTATAAAAAACAATGAAATAAGCGGTAAATCGGGGTTTGACCGCGGTTATTGGTCTAGCGACGTGTAGAATACATAGTCAATCCTACACGTTCCGTTACGAAGGCATATGAAATCCATTGAGGTCACATGGGCGTATGTTTTTGTTTATTTATTATGTTTCTTCACGTCTCTATAATACGCTTTTTTCATAGTGGTTCACGTTATTTCATATAATAAAACAAAAATGGCGCTATTTTTTTTTCGCTCTCTCTTTTTTTTTCTTTCCTTTTTTCGATAAGATCCGATCGAATCGTGTAAATCACAATAGATTTAATCTACTCGATCTTCTTATTCAAATCGCTGACTAAATTTGCTTTTCAAATCTTTTTACTCTATTCACCCGCGCGACAGCGCTGTCAGTCATCGAATGTATTTATTTATAAAGTTTTTTTTTTTTCACTATTAATATTATAATTTTTTTTAAAAGGATCTATTAATGTGTAACGAGTACGTGGGTGAAAGAACGGTTCAATATTTTTACATAATATTCGACACGACCAAAGACGCAAAGTGCGAGCATTTTGTGTCGTCATGACAACAGCTAAAAAAACGATGGCCCGTTGCACGCGCATTAACCTGTTGCATAGAAATAGATACTTAAGAAGGAGATACATTGTGGTATCGAATGGTAAAAGTACAAAGCGGCGTTACATATACGCAGAGATAATACAAGGTGTAATTGGCAATTAACTTAAGTCTATTGTGAAGTAGGTTTATTAGCTATAATATACTGTAGAATAAATAATATCAAGTTGAGAGGGTTATACCCGGGATTAAAGTCTCAATAATAATCATAAAAAAAAAGTAAAGAAAACGATATAAAGGAGAACGGAAATAAAAATGTAAATAGAGTATTGAAGAGTACTTGGCATCGATTTTTCTCCCAAAAGATTTCTAAATCTTTCGTCGCGGAATATGTGTCTGAGTACGGGGGGGGGGGGAGAGGGGAAGTTGAAATACAAAAAAATAGAAATAAATATTTAGGTTATTCTATCTAGGCCAGCCAACGTTTTCTCTTCCCAATTCTTAGCTTGAACTTGACCTTAAGATAAATGAGAGAGATGCGTTTTCAGCTAGCCTACTTTTTGAATGGATCGATAGCCTGGCATTGCCTTAGATGGCGATGACAACACCAGGTTCACTACTTCAGGCTTATGAATGAGACCCGAACTACTGTATAATGCATTAAAAGTGAAAGAGAAGGGAAAATTCTATTAAGCTTTTATTCTGCAATATATAATTCTATAAGATAGAAAAGTTGAATGATAAGAATGAAGGAAATTGGTGGCGACCGGACATGCGTTGGTGAAAAAGTGGTAAGGTGAATATTGACAATGACGTGAAAAAGAATTTCGATAATGCTTATTTAATTCTATTATTCCAAAAACTGTTTTTCAATCGTTTTATTTTTTTTTTTGCATTTTTATGTTTAGACAATTGTAGTACATGACATTTTTGTAAAAAAAAATGCTTGTTTACTAAAGGTTGAAATACGCCTACGCATTTTTGCTATACAATCGGCTTACCTGGATGTTTTCTTTAACGAAATAACAAATTCATTTAAGACGAGATCAAACAGCGGATTTTTCCAATAATCTTTTGTTGCATTCTTTGCTGCGAAACTATCATTGTTTCGCAAAGGTTTCTATTTTAATTCACAATGGATAAGACAATGGCGCAATGTTGGGCCGAAGCGAAAATGTTTGGCTATCATAATAAAAAATGGAGCTAATACGAAATTATATTAATTAGTTTTTAGTTTTTTTTTTTTTTTTTTTTCAATAAGAAAATCAGATTTAATATTGAATTTTAGAAGATGTAGACGCAGTCGAAGAGCTTTGTCTGCTTTCAGAAGCATTTTTTATTTAGTGAATTATAGATAAGAGTTTTTAAATTTTAGCGTTTCTAATTCAGTTTCTGATGATACACATATATTCACTGTAATCTAATTTTGAACGTAAAAATAACTTTGAGTTGTTTTGTATCTGTCATCTTTTCAATACACGCGGTGTCACATTTTCTCATTGGCTTAACCTGTCTCTTCTCATTTACTTTCTGATTTCTCACTATCGAGTTTATTAATCGAATTAACGGGTCGTTGGTCAAGTTTTTAAACAGGCTCAGGAATGTCCATTCTAATGGTGATCTGTCTTTTCATCGAACAAAAAATGCCCAAAATTCCAACAAAAAATAAAAAAACTTTGAAGAAACGTCCAATAATCAGTTGAACTCGGACAGTTGTCATCGCAGTTTGCAGAAGCATGGCAACGGTTTGACGTCTTCATTTGAAGAATGCACAAAACATAAGATCTTTATCATTTTCACAATCATAAATTATTCAGGATACTGTAGTGTAGTGCAATGTAATTTAATTTCAATGTGTCGCCCTAGGGCAGATTGTATAAATATTTACATCACCATGATACGCAACAGCATAAAAAGCATAACAGCGATAAAATTTCATAATAAATAATTTAAAACTACTTTGTAACCACAGTTGAATGAGATCGGACATACCTCGGCGTAACGAGTAACGGGGGGGGGGGGGGGGGCAATGACT
>JAQGAZ010003150.1:0-13100 GCA_034692225.1 Polydesmus complanatus
TTAACCTATGTTATAGCCAATATCGCCCTAACCTAACCATAAATCAATAACATCTCCTCTGGGCCACCGTACAATACTAGTCACCGCTCTGTGCGAGGTCAACGAAAGCTGCGTGGCTGTGATAATCTACACAAGCCCCGCCGATTTTTCTAATACGAAATTGATTTTCCAAAGATAAAACTTAAATCTCGGAATCATTTTAGGTGTTCGGAAAGTGAGACCATTGTTGGTGACTGACGAACCGCTTTGCGAAGAAGGCAAATTGTCCTGCGGAAGTGGCGATTGTATCGAAAAATCGCTCTTTTGCGACGGAAAGCCCGATTGCAGCGACGAATCGGACGAAAACGCTTGCTGTAAACTTTTTAAATTATTATTTACTTAATTAATGTTCATAATTAAATAAAAATGTACATATGTTTTAGCCGTGGAAGACGACCCTAACCGAGCGCCTCCTTGTGACCTTTCTCAATGCCAGTTGCCCGATTGCTATTGCAGCATCGATGGCACTCGAATTCCCGGCAACATCGAGCCGGCTAGTACCCCTCAAATGATTATGATCAGCTTCGACGATGCCATCAATATCAATAACATCGATCTGTACAAAGAAATGTTTAACGGCGAACGAAAAAATCCCAACGGATGTACCATTAAGGGAACGTATTTCGTGTCGCACAAGTACACCAATTACAGCGCGGCTCAAGAGTTTCATCGATTAGGACACGAAATGGCAGCTCATTCCATTACGTAAGACATTACATTTGTTTGATTTCGAACGATTCAAAACGAATCGCTCTATATTCTAGAAAACCATATAAATATTGAAAATACGTTCCGCGCTATTATTATTATTTTTTTCAATTAATTCTCAAAATTACAAATTAAGAATTTATTGAAAGACTCAATGTTTTAAAAGGCTATTAGAAGGCGCTATACAATTTTAGAGCCCGAAATACTCTTAAAAATACGAGATTCAAAGCTAAAACTGCTAGCAATAATAATAATTATTAAACTGCAAAACGATTCAAAACTTGATACTTTGATAAAAGGTAAATAAAACTGAATGGAAATTTTTAAAATATTTCTATCGTTTAGACACAAAGACGATGAAAATTATTGGACCAACCTGTCGACGGATGACTGGGCTCAAGAAATGGCTGGAAGTCGATTAATAATCGAAAAATACGCCAACATTACCGATAATTCGGTAGTGGGCATTCGAGCTCCGTATCTTCGAGTGGGCGGAAACAACCAATTCGCCATGATGGAAGAGCAGGGTTTCCTTTGGGACTCTACCATGACGGTTCCCCTGGGTAATCCTCCCTTATGGCCTTACACCTTGTACTTCCGAATGCCTCACAAATGCCACGGCAACGGTCAGAAGTGTCCGAGTCGTTCTCACGCGGTATGGGAGATCCCCATGAACGAATTGGACCGACGGGATGACCCCACCTTCGACGAAGATCTACCCGGGTGTTCCATGATCGACTCCTGCAGCAATTTAAACAGCGGGGAGCAGTTTTTTAACTTCCTCAACCAGAATTTCAAGCGCCATTACGATTCGAATCGGGCGCCCTTGGGTCTGTTCTTCCACGCCGTGTGGTTGAACAACAACCCCGAGTTGAAGAACGCATTCATCGATTGGATCGACGAGATCATCAGCACTCATCCGGATGACGTGTATTTCGTCACCATGACGCAGGTAGTGCAATGGATGCAGTCGCCGGTGGACTTGGCGGGAGCGAAAGAGCTTCAAGATTGGAAAGCCACTTGCATACCCGAAGGAGAACCCCACTGCCATTTCCCCAACGCGTGTCCGTTGGCCACTCGAGAGTTGTCCGGTGAAACCTTAAGACTACACACGTGCATGCAGTGCCCTAATAACTATCCGTGGCTGAACGATCCCACCGGAGAAGGATTTTTTAAATAAATTTTTAATTAATAAGTCTTTCTTTTTTTTTTTTTTTTTAAAGATTTTGGAATATTTTTTTTTAAATACCAAAACAAAACGCTGTTTGTTTTTTCTGCGGCTGAGAATTCTTTTGGAAAAAATAACGGTAGTTTTTTAATTAATTTTTTTTTTAATAAATTGTATTTTAAATAATTTTTTTGTTTTTATTAGAAATACATTTTTAATTTTAAATGTGTCCAATTTATTTTTCTTCGTTATTTTTCTTTTTCTAAGAGTCTAAGGCCATGATTGATTTATTACTATGATCAAATGCCTGCTACGAAACGACTAGAATTTCTATGAGTAATATGGCCAGTTACTCATCTACATTAGGGATGTATATTAAATACTAGTACTAGTACTCTAGTTCTGAAATATTATGGCTTTCTTCTGGTTCGACCATGCTAATCTTTGGTCTTGCCAGTACTTCTGGTCATACTCTGCTGTTAGTATTAGCTGTTAACTCCGCTATTTCTCTGATTTGGGCGTGCTAGCTACCGTACCTCTATTTGGTACTGCTGTCTACTCTCTGCGTTGGGGATGCTATTCCTCCGTAGATGTTAAAGATAATTCAAGGAAGTAATAATTCGCGTTGATTATGCCTTTATTAAATACAATTGAAAAAGCTTCTCTTGTCTTAGCAAAAAAATAAATAAATAAACATTGTGATGCGTTTTTAAGTGATAAACTGGAATAAAGTTTCAGAAAGAAACTAGCACCAAGTTTTAGAAATAAACATTCGCTTGCATAGAGATTTCAAAAAGTAAACATTCAGATAAATGGAACTTTTATCATTCGCGCTTTTATCACTCGCGCTAATAGAATTATTTTAGGCAATTCAAATTCTCCCAAATGTAGTTTTTAGAAGTATATATTCGCGCAAATGGCGCTGTACAATTCTTAAAAGAAAATCACAAACTTACAAAGAGCTAAAAGATAGAAATTCACTCGCCCAAATAGAATATTAGGAAGTACAATAATAATTCGCGGAATCCTGAATTTATTTTAAAATCCGCCTGTGATTGGAACCCAAGCTTAGAAGAATTTTCAAACGGCTCTTATCAAGCTCATAATAATATTTATACAATTGGTTCCCAAATAACAAATGTACAATTTTTAAATCATTTCCCCAAAAATTAAAGTACAGTATAGAGCGGAATTAAATAATAATAATTACTATTAAAGGTGATGATATAAACTTAAGGATAATGACATAATCCCAGTTTTCATTTCGGTTTTTCCCTCATCGTTCGTGGTGGAAATCGACGCAGATAATCCACCTCCGCAAATTAAATAACAATTAACTCATAAGCCTAAAACACATGCTAGATTATAACGTCATAAGCGCGATGAAACGAGATAAAGTCACTTTTATTTATTCAGCACCGAAATTTCCATTAATTTCCGGCTCGAAAAATGACATTCGTGGCAATGAAAAACCTGTCCCACTATTTATTTATACGTTGCATTTAAACGTACAGCTAACCTTCACTGATATAATTGCATTTATATCAAATGGTAAATAGCAAATGGTCTTAACTTGACTAAAATAATAAAAGGCCTTAATTTGACCAAAATAATAGGAGGCCTTAATTTGACCGGAATATCAAATGGTCTTAACTTGACCGGGATAGCAAATGGTCTTAACTTGACTAAAATAATAGGCCTTAATTTGACCGGAATATCAAATAGTCTTAACTTGACCGGGATAGCAAATGGTCTTAACTTGACTAAAATAATAGGAGGCCTTAATTTGACCAAAATAATAGGAGGCCTTAATTTGACCGGAATATCAAATGGTCTTAACTTGACCGGGATAGCAAATGGTCTTAACTTGACCAAGAAAATAGGTGGCGTTAACTTGCAAAAATATTAGGTGGCCTTAATTTGACCAATATAACTAACAATTTAAACCTGTCGAGCATGTTTGAGGCAGTGCAAAACTTTATTACTGCCGTAAAGCAGATACCCCAGTTGATACAACAGTATCTGCCAAATATAAAAGCAAGTTTAAGCCCAGCTGCCACAAGCACTGTGCCACCATCCACACCCACCAAAAAATAATGAACTGTAATAATTATTAACAGTTAATATATAATCAATTAAAATTATATACTAGTAATTCAAATTTCAATGCAGAATATTATGATAATAAACTTTTCGGGCAATTTAACTGTATTCCACGAATTTTTTTTTTTTATATACGAAGTCAGTGACTCTCACTTTATTAACTTCTGAGTGAGGAACACATACAGGGATAACATTCTAGATACCCCATTGTGCCCAGAAGCCTGAGTTTGATCGCTCAGGTTGTCCTTCACTCTATAATAAATTATAGCGCTAGAGGACGCTTTAGGAAACAAAAAGTCTTTAAAATTCTATAAAACATGTATCGATTTAATCGATATTCCATTCACAAAATACGTTTGGGTCTTAATAAATTCTAGTATATGTCTTAAAATATTCTGGAATACGTCCAAGAAATTGTATATAACTTTGATTCAATTCTAGAAAATTCTACAGTAGAAAAGTATATCAAAATCTAGAATACGTTTATGAAATTCTAGAGATAGTATTTATTTAATTCTAGAAAGCGTTTTAAAAATAATTAAAAATGTCTTTAAAATTCTAGAAATCATTTACCAATAGTCAATTCTCAAAATACGTTTTGGAAGTAGTAAATTCTAGAAAATAGTTTTAAAATATTCTAGAAAATGTTTAAAAACTTTCATAAAACCGTAAAGAAAACCTCGATTGGATTCTCTATCTCTTAAACCAACAAAAACAACTCCAAACAAAAGTCAATCTATAAAACCTCACGAAATATTTTGACCCTTCTTACATTTTAAAAAAATCAACGAGACAAAACCAAACTTAAAAGTTATCTAGCTCCAATGGCGTATAAACTAATCATTACATGAAAAATAATAAACACATCAATATACAGATGTAGAAAAATTTAAATCGTCGATCAACACCGATTCCAAAACGTAATGTTCTGTAATTCCAAAACAATACAATTGATGACCCAGCTGAAATAAAATCGATGCATCTTCCATAAACCACCTATTGTTTTGAAAACATTTGCTCAACCAAAGCAGCAAGCTTTTTGGTGAGGTGAACCCTACGCACGATACACCTTGCGTCTTCCCCGTGACCAGCGTGGGGAAGACTTCTTCTCCGTGACCAGCGTGGAGAAGAATGTTAGTGCAAGGCTTAGGCTTGTATCGCATTACATCGGAGGCTAAACTACAATTAATACCTTTCTTCAATTAAAGATGAAACACGTCCTTCGTCCAATCTAAGATAAAAAATAAAATACACGGTGGAAACACACTTCTACCAAGAAAAAAGCCTGACTAATGAGACTCAAGATGGTCAGAATCCCACTTGAATGAACCACTCATTAATCAGATTCTTTCCAAGGTACGCCATTGGAGTGCATGCAAGCCCTGACAAAGTAATTTAAGTGTTGTCTGACCGTCATCACTTGGACTGGACCTCAAACAGCTTTCATTCTGTGCTGGATGTGATGAGGATGGTTGTAGTTGTAGATGACGAAGAGAGGTGTCGGACACGGCAGTCAGTGTCATAAATTGCAAGCGCATTCGAAATTGATGAGAAGAAATGAAGCACCATCATATTTAATAGAACTATAAAAAAAAACATAAGATAAAATTAATAAATTACAAAGAAATGCGCAATAACAAAGCTTTGCAAAGGTTCTAAATAAATAAACAAAAGGTGACGTAGCCTTAAGTTTAAAGCAAAAGTACAGAACCTAATTTTAGGTTTTAATGATAAAAAGTGTAATTAATTCCCAAAAACAACAAACGTAATTTTTTTTAAATCAATTACCCAAAAATTAAAGTAGGGCAAAACTAAATAATAATACAGTGTAATTACTTTTAAAGGTTCATATTATTAGTTCATAATGAAAATAAATTCCAACTTACTTTCAAGATGATTAACACGTAGAAGAATTGAGGGTGGTTGTGCTGGAGTGAGGGCTCGAAACGAGAGCTGAATAAACGAGTATTGGAAAGCACTTTCGAACATAAATAACACGTAAGAGAGTTTTTCTCGATCTAAAATCGATGTCACTTGCGGATCACTCGACGTTCACTTTTTACTACTTAACGAATTCGACCGCGAAAGTTTTTAAAGAACATTTTTCCTGTAGATATATACTCCCAAAATTCACCCGTTACTATAATTACTTTCTATTTAAAAAACAAAACATTATTAGAAAAATTTATAAACTGGATGCTCTTTTCAAATTAAAACTCACACAAAGCAAGCTTCCAACGCTCTGCGCAGTCGATAGAGAAACGCGGTGATGCCTTAACTCGTCTCATGAAATCAATCTATACAAACGATAAATAAAAACATGCTTGAAAATGTACTAAAATATTTAAAAATAAAATAATAAACTCACCAAATATGAAGTTATTACCGATTTATTACGTTACAATTGCTGGAAAGTTCACAGACACGGAAGACGCCATTAATAAATTTTCTCATAATTTCAGCCGCAATGAAGCGCTCTCTAGCGTAACGCTACTTTCAGCCGCTTTCTCGCCGATTGTTTTACTGTCGGTTGCTATCGGATATAATAAATTTTGACCTTGAAAATTAACTGTAATTACAGTATTAATAAGCATAAAATTATTTTATTTATTTAATTTAATTTTTTAAAGATTAATTGTAGTAGTTATGTAAATTTTAATTAATTTGTATTTTTTTGTTGGTAAACATCGATTACGTACGAAATCGATTATACTTTACGATATCAGTCTCCATGACAACGGCGATTTTTACGATTAATTTTTAATTAATAAGTTTTTTTTTTTTTTAGATTTTGGAATATTTTTTTTTTTAAATACCAAAACAAAGCGCTGTTTATTTTTTTCTGCGGCTGAGAATTCTATTGGAAAAAATAACGGTAGTTTTTTACTTAAATTTTTTTTAATAAATTGTATTTTAAATAATTTTTTTGTTCTTATTAGAAATACATTTTCAATTTTAAATGTGCTTAATTTATTTTTCTTCATTATTTTTCTATTTCTAAAACCAATTCAACAAATTTTATTGAATTTAGTCGTATAATACACGTTAATACAAATAATCTACATTTACACATATCATGTTATTCTTCCAAACGACCACCCCGACGCATTAATTCTTTTTGGACATCTAAATTAACCCCGCAGATTCTAATACAAGTTCTTCTCCGAGCAGGTCCAAGTCTTCTTCCCCGTCCGAATCGTCGGTCCCCGTCATAATCCTCGTCTTCATCTTCGTCCTCATCATCGTTATATTTTCTCAGTTTTTTCATATAGTTAGCCATCGGTCCGAAATGTTTTTGCCCAATATACCTAAAATCGTGCCTTCTCTGTTGACGGTCATCGCTCCCTGGAAGTTTGTATTCGAGAGTGATTGATCGATCCAAATGCGAAGTCATCACCAAACTAAAGTTGCATAATATTAGTTCAAATGAGACATTGTAATAAATTAAAATTGCGAATCAGAAATCTATTTTTTTTTTTGTTGAATTGCATTCAATTCGCCAATCTATGTTTTAAAGTTGATTTTCAATTTGTTCCCACGACAAATGCCTTTTTATCCCAGATGATGCATTGTATTATACCCAAGTTCAATTGGGTTATTATTCTGACTCGCAGACAAATGTTATTAACCATGCTTTGATTTACTTATTGAGTCGGTTGATTAAGGCGTAGCCTTGCCTTTGCCAGTGCTGACTAGGAGACGACTTATTCATGGCCTTCCACATAAGGGGAGTTCCCACACCGTTGAACTCAATATCGATGCACAACTTGCATATACATTGAGCAATAGGCTCTATACATATCATTTCGTAGCGGGGTCCCTTCCTAGATCCATTTCCTATGTCTAAATTAACAATGTAAATACTAGATTTACAATAATGTAGCCCAAATTTTAAATCAAAACATCCTATTTGAGATTTGCTAAAACATTACGCCAGCGAGTAGCTTACATTGCATAATAAAAAACTTAAATTAGTGCAACATAAAGCCTACTATAATATCAAACACGGTGTTCTTGTGATTTAAAACTTTGCTTTTTTGTTTTTATCATAAAATTGTGTTAATGCTATAAAACTTAACAAAATAATTAACAAATTGCACAACGTTATTTAAGAAAAACCATTAAATTAAACTTTTATCATAATGAATCTGTAACTTACTTGGTTTAGGTGCCTTTAAGCTCCGAGTGCTTTGAGTTTTGAAGACCCTTGTACTTTTTCTCAGTGTGGTTTTCTTTCTTTTTGTAGTGACAATTCTGAAAGGTTTCCTTTTTGTAGGAGTGGTGATTTTGGTGCTTGGTTTTTGTATAACTTTTTTAATTTTAAAATTTGATTTTCGTGTGGAAGTGGTAGTTTTAGATCTTGTTCTTTGTGTGGATGTAGTGGTCCTGAACCTTGTTGTTAGCACCGTAGTTGAGATAATGTAATTATTGTTTGGTGTTGGAGTGGTGGTTCTAGAACCAGCGCTATTAAAAGCAGTTGTGATTATTCTAGAAGTTATTGTTGGCATGGTAGCATTACTGGTTGAAATATTATTTTGTTTTGAAGTGGTGCTTGCATAATTTGCTGTTACCATAATAATAATGGGTTTCATATTTGGTGTAGGAGTGGTGCTTGTAGAATTTGCCAATGTTGACATATTATTAGTAGCAATATTGAGACTTGTACTTGATAGAGCTGTGATATTTGTGGAATTTGTTGTTGACATAGTAGTAATAGTAACATTAGAATTTGTGTTCGACGTAAAATTGGTAGTTAAGGAGTTTGTTGTTAACGGAAAAATCGTAGTAATAGTATCATTTGGTATTAGGGTTGTTGTGGATGTGAGATTACTAGTTAAAAATGCAACATTTGTTGTATTTGTCCTAGCAGCAACATACAAAAGATAATAATATTATAACGATTATTTTTATTCATAATGGCTCTATAGAAACTTACGTATGCGGAGTAGCAGGATCTGGCTCCTGGCTATATATTTCAGAAACTTCTAAAAAAGTTACAAACAAAATTATACTTTTACAGTTAAACATTTTTTTTTTAAATGAAGGAGATTAATAATGATTAAAAATTTAATATACAGTATATCTTAAAATTTTAAATTACTTGAACTTTTGTGATGTATTAAATTTCTAATTAAATTAATTTAAAATAAAAACTTTTATTTCTTAGAAAGTGTGCGAGTTTCAAATGCTAATTATTATTTTATATATTTTTTTGGAATTAATCTTTAAAGTACAGCCTAGTATTCATTACAAAAATTAAACTTTGTTTAGCGGTTTTTATTTCTTAAATAAAATAGTAACACAACGTTTAATTTACACTTGCCAACTGAATTTTTGTTCTATATAATTTCGAGCCCAAAAAACCAAAGATTTTTTAATTACCATGTGTTTTTGAGCTCTAGAATATTCGAAAATAATAGCTTACGTGTAATCATTATAGTACACAGTTGGATCTTTAATACTACACTAAGTCTTGTTAAATAAATTTCTCCATAATTTTGAAACAGCTAGATTTCTAAGTAAGCTTTATTTGTCTAAATCAGACAATAGGGTTTGAAACTATGCCATTTTGTTTTTGAGAATTATAAGAAATTAGTTCTTAGTGGAAAGTGATAAAAATCCCATATTATTGAATTGTTTTTGACCTAAATGTTTGCTAAAATAGAATATAAATTTGGAATAAAAATATAAAAAAATCCGATGATAATAATTATTTGGCTCTAATGTATTAATCTTTTGATATTATGTAGATTATGCCAATCACAGGCACATTTAAATTTGTTTTCTTAACTTTAGGGCACTGACAATAATGTGTAATACTGATCATCATAATTTGCAACCGCTTCGCCTAATACAAGTTTTGTTCCAATGGGGTTTCCAGTTTTTTGTTGCGAATCAATGTACAAATGAGGAAATACTCCGCGTTGGTTCAAGTGTGTGGCTATCATTCTAGAATGTGTTCGTCCAACATGTCTGTAATCGTAACTCCACTTTTGACGAATATCGTCCCCTGGCAACCTAGTCTCGAGAGTAATTGCTCGATTGAAATGAGCAGTCATCACCAAGCTAAAATAACAAAATATTGGTCGGAAATAAAACATTAAAAGGAATTAAAATTCTTAATAACTTAGATACATAAATCCACTTTCTACATTGAATTGGTAACTTTAACATATGATTTATAGTTACAGGGTATTTGGCTATTTTACCAAATACGGAAATTTGTAAAAATCCATGCTTTTTACAAACAGTTATATTCACTTGTTTTATAGATTTAATGTATTTCTATAAAATTAGAATTATGGTTTTCAAATAATATGCATTTATTCACTTGTTTAGCCGGTTGACTAATCTGTTGCCTTGCCATTTCCAATGTTGACTAATAGCAGCCTGATTCATCGGTCTCCAGACGATGGATGCTCCGACACCATTAAATTCAATATCCATGCACAGCCTGCATGTGCATTGAGCAATTGGGTCCACGCAAATCATTTCAAAGCCGTAAACTATATTCAAATTGAAAACATAAGCACATATTGTACACATCCAGTATTGATAGTTTTAATAATTGAACTATAACGGACACCCCTTTTGAGGCTCTATGTAAACCGGAGCCAAGTCAGTCAGGATTGATCAGCAAAAACCAACCCAACAACGGCACTAGACTCTGACTAGAGGATAGAGTTGCATGGGTTACGTAGGGTAAATTATTATATTTGTCGGTACTAGTTTAATGTTTATTACTGTTTAACGTTTTGTTACTGGTTCTTAATATCAAACAAAAACTTTTAAGAGGCTTTCGATAAAAACAAGTTTTTACAGTAGCATCTCGGACAATTTTTATCAAATTAAATCATTATGTCAGGTAAAATGTACTTATTCTATTTGGGGCGGTCTGTCTAGTTGTCCTTCTTGTTGTTAGAGTTGTCCTTCTTGTGGATGTGGGATTAGTACTGTTAAGAATGCATTTCAAATTGTAAGTTTAAAACAACATTTATTAATTTTTAATAATTAAAGTCATTGTGCATACTGTATTTATCAGTGCATGGCATTTTGCGCAGGACAATGAAACACCAAATAATCCTTGGGTTAAAATTTTAAGTTTTCAGCAGTGAATTCTTTGGTTTTTTTCAATATCATTTTAAAAATCCGTTTCTTAAATATCATTGATTACCTGCCCACAATTGCCACAGTTTTTCAAAGTTACATTGCAAATTGAAAAAAAAAAAATAATAATAATAAACTGAGGTAAATAAGCCAACTACTGTATTTAAAATTCAAATTTATTTAAATGAATAGATTTTTAATGGTGTTGAAAGTAATGGTAGCATTAAAATTTAGGCTACTTACGTTTGACAAATGATTTCAAAAACGTTTAAAAAAATGAGCAGCACAATTATATTTTTACGATTAATCATTTTGGAAATGAAATAGATTAAGAATGAATCGCCTACAAAATTATATCTTGGAAATTTTAAATTATTTTAACTTGAACTTTTGTGATGTATTGAATTTCCAATTAAAATTAATTTAAATTAAAAAGTTATTTTTCTTCAAAAGTGTACGAGTTTCAAATGTTTATTAATTAATTATTTATTCAACTTTTTAAATTAATCTTTAAAGTGGACCTATAATATTCATTAAAATATTTAAACTTTTTATGAGTAGAGTAGTTTTCAACTTTGTAGAGTAAAATAATTATTATTAAGGTAGTGTTTAAATTACACTGGTCAGCCAAATTTCTTCCCAGAGCTACCCCCTTGAACTACCGATATACAGTAAAAAATACTTTTATTTGATTATTTATAAATTATAATAACATGTCATATTACAGCAAACAAAATTGCCTCTGTGAATATCAATTAACACGGTGGCAATACCAAAAATGTGTAATATTGGTCATCATAGTTTAATACCGCTTCACGTAAAACAAGCTGTGTTCCAACGGGATTTACATTTTTTCTTTGCGAATCAATATAGAAATGGGGATATTTGCCAGGTTTGTTTAAAAATGTTCCAATCATTCTCGTATGGGTTGGCCCTATGTGTCTATAATCATATCTCCATTTTTGACGGTCATCATCCCCTGGAAGCTTGTGTTCCATAGTGATTGAACGATCGACATGAGCGGTTATCAGCAAACTAAAATAGAATATTACTTAAGAGTTAATAAATCGTTTTTATTAATAAATTAAAATTCTTAAAAATTAAGCTACAAAAACTCAAACTGATAACTGGAAACTTCATCAAAATATTGGATTAATCATTCTTGCATCCCAAGATACGGATGAAAATTGAAAAAATTAGCTTAATAGCAAAAATATACATGCACTGTACATGGAGATTTCAAACTACCTTGAAAATGCAAAAACAGTGATTCCAATTTTAATAACAATAACTTTATCTACTTAAAGGAAAAAGACTCAGTATTGTGAAATTGTTTTTAAAAGTGCAGCTTAATAAATAATTTAAATTTTGAAAAACTAAATCTAATTAGGCCTTCATCACTAGCCTTAAGAAAGTCACATTGGCAACACGGTCGGGCCATAGTGACCTAAATAACCTGATATATTACAATTACACAAAAAAAAAACACAAAATTACAACAAACTACCAAAGATTTATGCTATTTTAAATTGTGGTTTTCATATTATGGGTTTGCTTACTTGTTGAGCCGGTTAACAATGTTATAGCCTTGCCAACTCCAATGCTGACTGAAAGATTCCCAATTCATTGGTTTCCATACAATAGGGGATCCAACACCATTAAATTCGATATCAATAGCCAGTCTGGATTCGCTACCAGGAATAGGATCCACGAGTATGATCTCATAGCAGGGTGCAATTGCTATTTTATAAATAAAAATGCAAAACAAATTCAATAAAAGGCAGTAATATTTTCATGTTTGAATATTTATGAAATATTTACATTTAAAATTATTACAACTGCCTTTCAGTTTAAGTAATTGCACTATAAAACCATACATTTAGTAAACGTCTCTACCTCTCATATCAATTTAATAATAAACAATAAAATTTTAAATTTTGCTTAAACAATGTACCGGTCTCTATTTGGGGGGGGG
>JAQGAZ010003151.1:0-13093 GCA_034692225.1 Polydesmus complanatus
GCACTCCATTTTACTAAAACTAAAACTAAAACTAGAACTTAAAAACTTAAGTTTGGTTGGCGCTCTCGGGCCTAAGTCGACCAAACCGCGTTTAGCTTTATTTTGGGTTAAATTTAGGTCGTTTAGCTAACTCTAATTAGGATAATTGCGTTTAGTTGGCTATATTTTGATGCTTACGCTTCTTTAGGGATTAAAACTCACAACAACCGCGCATAATACAGTCGTAATATTTGATTTGTGGCTTCATTTGAACGTACTGCAGTTTGAGTTTCACCTACAAACTTAGGAAATAATAATTTTAATTAATTTTTTTTTTTCGAGCAAATACGATAAATATAATAAAGTACACTTAGGTAGAACGCGTTAATATTTTTGTTATTTTTATAGGCTACAGTCGAATGGAAAGGGTGACGCGCGTGTATTTTACGATGCCATGTACCAAACATTTTAACTAAAATATTTGAGTGACATTATTATACGAATTTGTAATGAAACAGGAACTTTTTTTTTTTTTTTTACAAATTTAATACATATTTTTTTTTTCTTTATCTTTTATTCATTTTCGCCGTGTTGGTTTTTTTTTTATTAGTCGTTATTAATAACAGCCGCTCGTGTTTACTATTTTATTATTGATAAGTTTTATTTGTAATGACAACCTACGCGTTGCTATTTTGTCAAAATAAAATGCGCCGAATATTTATACGACAGCGGTTGCTATATCCCTCACATGTCGGATCAAAATCAATTAAATGACGTCAATCGGATGTCATTAAATCAAACGAATTTTCAGGCGCCATCTATTGAAGTTTCTTGGCGAGAATATAAGAAAAAAAAACCCACATCTAAACCTCAGTAAAAAGAACGTCATTATTACGAAATTTGGAAATATAATAAAATTATAGCCTATTTCGTGGGTTTATAATGTTAATAAATTTCAGCTTAGCGCAATGATTAATGTCACTTATTTTCACAAACATTTTCTAACAAATTTTAGTTTTAGAAGAGAAATTAGTATGGTAGTAGCAGTGAAATTTTCAAAATTAACAATTTATTGTGGGGGGTTTTTTTTTTTTTTTGGTTTTCTGAAAAAAATTTCAAAGTTATTCTATGAATTTTATTATATTTTTCTCAATTTCAATACAACAGTTGCACATCTCTTTGAATTACTGTATACAGATTTTTTACTGTATCAGGAGGGGAAAAAAATTGAAAAGAAAGTTCTGGGTGGCCGCCAAAATGTAATGACGGAAATCATATGACAAGTAATTAAACGGGATGTCCCGAAGCGAAAACTACTCTGTTTTTCCATTACGGTAAAAAAAAAATAACTCATACGATAAGTTTAAAAAAAACCAACCCACAATAATAAATGATTTTATTTCAAAATTATTTATTTGGCAAGCTCACCACAGTTTTTTATATACCGGTATGTTTTTTTTATCTAAATTAATTGCGGTTAACTTTACTCATTATTATTTTTTCCTACATCCACTTTTAATTATTATAATTATTTTCGACGTCATTCGATGTGAAATCTAATTAAAAGAAAGATCAACAATATTGTTTAGCGAATAAATATTTTTTGAAAAAAAAAATAAAACATGTTCATAAGGCTTCACCGATTTTAATGAAGTCGCTTTCAATCTCCAACACGCGAATGCACGTGACGCAGCAGTAACCAAACAACAGACTTGAAACGTACAATT
Organism: Polydesmus complanatus; assembly: GCA_034692225.1. Classification (NCBI taxonomy): domain Eukaryota; kingdom Metazoa; phylum Arthropoda; class Diplopoda; order Polydesmida; family Polydesmidae; genus Polydesmus; species Polydesmus complanatus. The sequence continues at coordinate 1,707 of JAQGAZ010003151.1, forward strand.
TTTGACGTCGTAAAGCCAAGGTTACGGCCAATGTCACACTCTGAGCGCCACACATGCGGTGAACGCAAAATCAACACGTGACGTAATCTATCGCCTGAAGTTCCTCGGTTTCGATTCTCAACTTAAGAATATGCTGGAGCCGAAATGGACTCTGGGAACCGGAAGGACCGATACATCGTTCAACGTTAATTGCCACCAGTTGCAGGTTTATAAGGCTATTTATAATTGTAAATATACAAACGCAATCGAATTACTTTTAATTATTATAATTGATTGAATCTTTTCTTTTTCATACTTATTTTTAATAAATTGAAGGGCGCAACATGCAAACTGAACCACCAATATTATTACGAGAAAACGCTGTCAGCAAATCTAGAACACAAGAAATTGCATCAGCTGATAGTCCAAAGACTGAAGTTTGACTTGGAAATCGCGATGGAAGCCAAACGGCTGTTGAATATTCATATGCTGTAGAATTTGATCGAAAATCAATGTGCACCGCTTTTAATACCAGAATTAGGAATCGGAGAACTTCAAGGATATCAGCTGCAATTCTTGATTACGAATAATTGTACGTGCAGTACGTGGGATTCCATAAAATCTTTTTGTAAATTTAAATTACTTTTTATTTCTAAAATTAATTTATATTTTACATTTCAGATGGCCGAGTTGAGGACTATTGCAGGGTATTGAGCTTAGTTTGGAATCTCAATCAGAAGGTCATCGTAATTTGACTTTCCACGTTTAATTACAATCTATTTTTTCACAGTAGGTTCAATATTAATGGTTTAAAATGACGAGGAATTTCCATGATTATCAAAAATGAATAACATATTGTAATTAAGTCATCTAGATTTGAAAAGGATCACTTTGAACTGGGTTAATGAATGCGATCGAGTTCCAATGTACTGTATATTTGAATTTCTATTGACCAGAATTTGGATCAATAAACCGTTGGCCATGATGTCTGCGGACAAAGGAGGAAAGTTTGGCCTTGGACTTGCACTTCGCAATTTTATTCTCAAAATAAATCGAAGTTTAAACTTGTTTGAAATTAGTGATTGAATTGAATTTTATTATGTTATTTAATAATGATGGAACCGAACTAATAATAAATTAACAATTTATCATTTATAGCCTTAGGATAGTAAATGTTTTCTTAAAAAAAAAACATTTGAGGGATGCAATGCAGACAAAATTAACCGAGGAAAATAATCAATAGGAAGAATATACAGTAGTAAAATTATTATGCTTTACGATTTAAAAAAAAAAGGGATAGTAGTGCAGTACATTTATTTGACCAACGTGAAAGTTAATCACAATTTTGTTTACCGGTATCGGTTATTTAAATTGATCTATTGAGTAAGAAAACATTTTTAGTCTCGTATTTTATTAAAAATAAGGTTTCATGCATCAGATCCAATAAGGGAAATTTATAGTTAATTTACTGCACTGTTTTATACTAAATGTAGCCTAATATGAATCATGTAGAGAAAAAATTGTAAAATAAATTCTTGATAAAACTGATACAGATGAATACAGTATTTTAAACATTTTGAGAATTATTAGACAACACATTTGAAAAGTAATTAGACTGCTAAATCTGTATAAAACTTTTTGTACCGTACTTCAAGTTTCAGCTTAATGTTTCAGCCTTCAAAGTTTTGGATTGTATTCCCCGCTGAAGACGTCACTATCTCATCTTCTTAGAAGTTTTAAAATTCTTGAAATGGAAACATGTCCAAAACCATTTTCCATTTTTTCGAGGCCAAAAGGCATTTCAAAGAGGATCTAAGATTTATTGCTTTTCAGATTTGAGCCCGTATGGCTCTTTATTACTCGCCTATTTCTTAATCTACTTGAAAGATCACTATTTGGGTACTGTAGCAAACCGTAACCGACTATCTAAACAGGATTTCAATTCAAGAGTTCCAGAACTTGTACGAAGAGTGAAAACGACATCATACGTCGGGATGACGCTCTCCAATTTGGATTTAGAAATTAGATTGACAGTCTAAAGTTTTGTCAAAATCAGTGGCGTACCGGGGGGAAGCCGGGTGTTGGGGGATAGAGAACAGTCATCCCTAGGCACCACTAAAAGATGAGCCAAAATTGAGAAACATTGTTGAGAAATCTTATTATTTTGTCAAAAAGGTTAGGTTAAAGGATGCAATTTAACTTTTAACAACTTTTGATTTTTTTGGTAAAGTCACTAATTTGCCTTAGGGGGCATTTCAGACAATTAAACTAATCTTCAGAAGGGTTTATGATTTTTGGACATTGATTCTTTTGTTATTAACGGAGGAATTATGGATTGTTATTTGCATTTTTTATTAAGTTAAAAACTTTTCAAATAGCCATTTAAATAAATTAGGTTACGTACTGTACATCGCAATTGTCAAGGACGCCTAAAGCACTCTTGCGTTAGTGGGAGCGACATTCAACAAGCATTCTAGAGATTCTTTCATTGAGTTGACAACATATTAAAATGTTACAATTGTATGGTAATACAGGCTGCGCGCTTCATTTCACCTGGATTAGTTCATACACATACAGCGGGCTATAATGTGATTGACAACCGTTTTGAATTAAGCAAGGTAGGCAAAATAATTAATTACTAATATTATTAGAGCTGTAAAATAGTCAAACCGAAAATCGTAAGTTAAGTATAGCCTAAAGGCTACTGTATAATTGTTACCGATACCGGGGAGTTTAAGGATTTGTAGGCTACATTTTGTATGTTGATTGAAACTTACTAAAAGCTAAACATTTTATTTCAAAGTTTAAAATTAACCGATTTTATTAAATAAATGTAGGCCTATTACACATTAAGGAAATGTAGTAACGAATTTCAGTCACAATTTAATAAATTAACAAGATAATAGCCTATGGTCCTCCGTAAATATGTAGCCTACGCTTAATGTACAGTATAAACCCGCTATATTAAATGTTGCTAAAAACAATATTGGACCTTTTCCATTATATGTCCCACCGGTACTTATTTGTCCGCAGACGCGATCGAGCAGAAACAAATAGTCGGCCACAATTTAATAAAATTTATACCTCCCTTAATCTATTCACCCCTTCCCCTCCCCTTTTTTTTTTGACCATTTTTATAGGCTCCACTCCCCGGACAAATTAGTATAAGAAAGGATTTACAAATGACTTATTCCAAGTAAAAACGAGCAATAAGCTAGGTGCACCACAATAACACGAGATAACGTGACTCCATTAGCGAGTGCGACTAAGCATTCAGGGCTCCAACAGGAAAAGAGATCAGAATTATAATCTGTAACATTAAATTTTCATTGGGAACGTTTGGCGTTCGCACGTTCCGCTACCACTTAATGAGTGTCTACATTGTGGTCCGCCACCTGTGATATTAGGGAAATAAATCTCCAAAATTTTCAAAGATCGAAGAAATAAATACAAACTACTATAGCTCACTGTATATTTAAGAATCAACTTAATTTTTAAAATTATATTTATTTACCGCTAATAATTAAATTAATACATGTAAAAATAAGCAATTGAAAGCACACATTACAATATAAATCACAGCATTTGAATTAAGATAAACAAGCAAATTTAGTAGGCCATTGAGCCACCAGAATAACCAGCACCGTAGCCGGCTCCTTTGGAACCTCCATAACTAGAGCTATCACCGTAGCCGCTGTTGTAACCGTGGCGCGTCACGCCGTTCTTATCGCTGACGGTGGCTCGGAATCCGTTGACCCAATCGGCCACGTAGTTCACGGTCCTCTTGGATCCGTCTGGCTCAACCAAAGAGTAACTTCCGGTAACTTGGTCTTTTGGGTTTCCGCTTTCCTGTCGGGACTGGTAGTTGTTGTACACGTAGTCTTGCACATCAAAGCCAAAGTTGTAATTGTTGTAACCCTTTAAAACAAAACAAGACATTTATTAACCATTAGTAATCGAATCAATTGACCCCATTGCGATTCTAAGCTTACGTCTTGAGTATTATGAAACGATTTGAGAGCATCAGCGGCACTGCTTTTGGGCCCTCCATATCCTCCAGCCCCATAATTTCCAGCTCCACCTCCGTAACTTCCTTTAGATGACTCACCGTAACCGCCGGCTCCTCCATTGTAACTTGGGCTATTGTAGCTGCCGTAAACAACGGTGAAACAAACGCACAAACAAATAGCAACAACACTCTGGAAAAGAAAATATTATTGCATTGAATTTCATTGAAAATTAAGAAAACTTTTCTCACTTTCATTTTTAATATTTCGATGCTTTTACGAGAAAAACCTCTTGTGTGATGCTAAAGATTGTTGTGAAGTGTTTGGTAATTCGATGTAAACAATTGCTCTTTTATACCTCAGAAAAATTGATTACACTGCCGGTGCGTCATAATTAACTACTTTATCCAACCAGAAAGCGATTAACAATAGACACATTTTTTTGGTGCTTCTTCAATTATTATTATTTTTTAATCATTACATATGTTTAGCAAAAATCTATTACTACCGGTATTTAAGAATAATAAAGTACGAACGTTTGAAAATACCGATAAATACTTAAACAGTATTCATTGGCATAATTTTGAAAACTATCTTAGGTATGCTTTAAAAAAAAAAACAAGACTTTTTTTTAAAAAAAAATTATATTGGCTTTATAATAGGCCTAATTATAATTATAATTAATAATAGTAATTATTATTACTGTATACAGTATTACCAAAAAAATATTTTTTTATTCGATATAATTATTATTATAAAATAGTCATTTAACTACAGGGTTTTAAATTACAGTGTGTTTGTGTATAAAAACAAAATTCTAAAAACACTGTGAATAATTTTTTAATGTTTAAACATTATACGAGTAGATTTTGTAGTTAAATTAAAATTGTGTGCTAAAATTTCAGCAAAATTGCAAGGATAGTTAATTTAATGCTTTTTTTATCATTTGCGTGTATGAATAAATTATATTATAATTAAATTATATTATTAAATTGTACGAATAATTCGGCATTACTGGCATTATTAATAAGTAATGTTGATTAAATCTAGTGCAAACAAAGAACATTGTGTGCTTCGAAATAGTTTTTAATAATAATAATGCCATTAAATTATCGGTTAATGAACGTTTCAAGATGACGCTTTGCAAATTTACTTTCAACAATTATTATTATTTTTTTTCACGCAAACTAAATTAAGGGTAATTTACAATAAGTGGTAAAAATAGGTTGTAAATTTCTTCGTTATTATTGTTAATTAATAAAGAAATAAAAAGTTTAAATGATGGGCTGCAAATAAAGGATGTCAGTATTTTTTTATTTAATTCCAAAACCACGTTGATGAACCAATTTAGGTTAATCAAATACTTTTAAAAAAAAAAATAATAAATAAGATGTTTATGTTTTTTATTCGTTGTTTTACTCGAGCGTCCGGCATTATAAAGTGGATTATTTGTATTCAATGATCTATAAGATTCCGCGTCTGCAATTTATTATTAACCGTTTTATTATCCGGGTAGTCATGCATGCGTGAATAATTTCTTCTGACAATGCAATTGCTTCATGCTCGATCAATTTCGATGGATGTTTGAACGAGAAAGTGAGAAACTGACGAAACGTTGTTTACTTTTCAACATTTTTGGTTTTTTACAATGCTTAACATTACATTCGTAAAAATATTGTTGGGTGGAGTCTCCACCCACCGTGGAGAAACTGAAAGAATGACGTAATTGAGATTTCTTAGATAGTATATAAGAACAATTGTTTACCGAAATACACATAACCTCAACCAACTATCTTTGTCTAATACATCAGAAAATATTCTAAACTTTAACTCTAAGAATGAAGGTAAGTTTAATATTTTCCATTTTAGCTGCACGATTTTTAATACATTTTCCCACTTAAGGGATTTTCCACAATTTGTTTATTTGCTTGCATCGCCGTTGCTTGCGGCAGCTACAGTAGCGGTTCTGGGAGCTATGGTGGAGGAGCTGGTAGATATAGCCAGCCATCGAAAGGGAGTTACGGAGGGGGAGCTGGTGGTTACGGAGGATCATCGAAAGGAAGCTACGGAGGTGGTGCCGGTGGGTACGGTGGATCATCGAAAGGTAGTTACGGAGGTGGAGCCGGGGGTCCCAAAAGCAGTGCCGCAGATGCTCTCAAATCATTTTACAACACCCAAGATGTAAGTATCTCATCAGGATCGATCGAATAAAAACATTAACTAATAATTTGCTTCGATCTGAAGGGCTATAACAATTACAACTTCGGATATGACGTGCAAGACTACGTGTACAACAACTACCAATCCCGACAAGAAAGTGGCAACCCTAAAGGCGAAGTGACCGGAAGCTACGCATTGGTTGAGCCTGATGGATCCAAGAGAACCGTGAACTACGTGGCCGATTGGGTCAACGGATTCCGAGCCACCGTCAGCGATAAGAACGGCGTGACGCAACACGGTTACAACAGCGGCTACGGTGGCGGAGATAGTTACGGAGGTTCCAAAGGAGCCGGCTACGGTGCTGCTCCAGCTGCTGGTTACTCTGGTGGCTCGAATGCTTACTAAGTGCGCTAGTGTTTGCTAATTTAAATGCTGTGATTAATAATAATTATGTGTTATGCGCTGTGTGATTTCATTTCTATGTTATTTATTTGTGTAAAACTTATCTACCGCTGTCCACTATTTATTGTAAATAAAAAATATTTTCCTTATAAATTTTGTATTACCAGTATTGTGTTTCTAAACGTGATAAAAATAGAGTATTGACCGCTGTTTCGGTACAGTAATGGCCATGCATTTCATTTTTTTACTTAAATTGTTTTTCATAAACGGTTCATTTTGCTGCTCCTCTCGGTGACTTATAAATAAAACTTTTTATCAAAAATAATATTGCACTTATCTTAATGGAATTTATGTAAAAGAAGTTAAACTATCGGTAATTAAAATAATATTTGTTAAGCTTACATAATTTTAGGAATATGGGTATAGAAATAACAAAAATTTGATTTGGGGTTAATGTCATTATTGTCACTTTTAAACGCGATTTGGTTTGGGATTTATTTTGTTGCCGCATCCTGACCAACATAACTTAAGTTTTTAGGAACAGCAATGACTACAAATATGTGTTTCCATTAAAAAATATTGTAGGTTTAATGGAAAGATAGCTGGGTAGGCTACGCATGTTGCTATAAAATACGAACACATGCGTTGCTCATAATCTTAAAAAGTCGAATAAATATCGTAATGACTTGCCACATCTACTGACAATTGCCTGCCAATACTTCCTGTCGCCTTAACAGATTAAAATGGCACGGCATAAGCATTCTTATAGAAAATAATATAATAATCCCTCAAGTACTTTTAAAACCCTCTATATATTTAAACACTATAATAATTATACAACAACCATAAATGTTTGATTAATCTGTCACTAAAATACATTTTTCAAACTAGACGAATCTGATTAAAATTCATTTTCTCCGCCGTTTCTAACTTGAGTTATAATGAAACAGCAAAATCAAATCAAACTGGAATTTTGTAAACATATTGAAATAAGTTAGCCCGGGCAGAAAAAATTCTATTTTATAAAATTAAGTTTGTCCTAACATATATTGTTACAAAGAACAAAATGAATAATTTAAATGTCAAAAGCTATTGGAAAAATTAATGATGTAGTAGACCTAACTGTTCGTTATATTTTCATTGCAATGTCAATATTTTATTATAGGCTACATTAGGGATTTCCAATATAAACAAGATGTGTGCATAATAAATGCAGATCATAATAATATTTGTAAAGTACAGCATTTTTATTTTTTATACAGTATTACGGTATGTTTTTAGATTAAAAGGAAGAGGAGGGGCGGTATGAGAAAGTTACTATAAAAAATATTAAATTCTATAATTGAGTGTTTCTGCAAATAACGTTAAATTTATTTTTCGAAACTGTACAAAATCATCAGCAAAAAAAATAACAAAACCTATCTAGGAAGCTTATTGTTTTTGAGTGCATAATCTCTATTGTCTTTCAAAAACCATAAAAAAAATTGCTAAACAATACGGAAAAATGGTGTCCACGAAGAAAATTAATATAAACGGTTTTTTTTTTAGTTGCTTTAAATACTTATTCCTCCGCATTTCATCTCCAGAACAGTAAACAGAAGTTACGCGTCAACGATTATTTGTACAAAAATGTTAGAAATCTTCAAAAAAGTGATTTAGATGTGGCGCAACGAATTTTAACGGTAGATTTCATTGGGCGGAGAAAAATATTAATAGCGTAAATAAACATTTCAAAAATGCTATAAAATGGAAATTGTTTTCGTAAAAATATCATTCACTCAGCTAACAAGCATCGGTTAAACATCAAAAAGGCATTCTCTCTTAAATTATCACTTTTTCAACAATGATGGTAATTGTCGATTTTGAAATGATCGAATCGAAGCTACGTTACGAAAATTTATTATTATTATTATTTTTTTTTTAGAGTTTTCAAGTTATTTGCTTATGCTTTGGCATCGCCGCTGTTTACGGCAGCTATAATAGTGGAAGCTACGGAGGAGGTGCCGCTGGTTACAGTAGTTCATCGAAAGGAAATTACGGAAGTGGATCTGGTGGTTATGGGAGTGGAGGATACGGAGGACCCAAAAGCAGTGCCGCAGATGCTCTCAAATCATTCTACAACACCCAAGATGTAAATATCGAATCCGAGAATCAGAATCACGGAGCTTAATTAGTTAATTGTTTCATTTGAAGGGCTACAACAATTACAACTTTGGCTATGACGTACAAGACTATGTGTATAACAACTACCAATCCCGACAAGAGAGCGGAAATCCTAAAGGCCAAGTGACTGGAAGTTATGCGTTGGTTGAGCCTGACGGATCCAAGAGAACCGTGAACTACGTGGCCGATTGGGTCAACGGATTCCGAGCCACTGTCAGCGATAAGAACGGCGTGACGCAGCACGGCTACAACAGCGGCTACGGTGACGGAGATAGTTACGGAGGTTCCAAAGGAGCCGGTTACGGTGCTGGTCCAGCTGCAGGTTACTCTGGGGGCTCGAAAGCCTACTAAGTGCCTAATGTCTGTCCATTTAAATGCTGTGATTAATAGTTATTATGTGTTATGCGCTGTGTGATTTCAATTTCATGTTATTTATTCGTGTGATACTTATGTACCAATGTTCAATATTTATTGTAAAATAAAAATATTTTCATTATTTAATTTTGTACAATACAGTATTATTGTCTTGCTAACCGCGATAAAAATAGACTTCAATTCTGTATTAGGCGCTGTGACAGTAAATCATTTAATTTTTAAATTGTGGCCTTTTTTTTAAAAAAAAAAAAAAACATTTGGCGGTTTTTCAGACATTATAAAAATTTATTTGAGTAAAGGTTTTCTTAGTAGATCAATACATCTTAATTTATACCTAACATAGAGTGCGGCGCCTGTTCACTAGTAAAAACTATAGATTCACAAAGAATAAAATTACAGTATAATTAATTTTTGACTAGGTTTTTATGGCATATAATACATATAGGCCAAGTATCGATACATATAAATAACATAGAATTCAAATCGCACAACGCATAACATAATATAATACATGTAATTACCAGCACCGTAACCGACTTCTTTAGAACCTCCGTAACTGACTAAGTCACCGTAGCCGCTGTTGTAGCCATGTTGCATCCCGCCGTTCTTATCGCTGATGGTGACTCGGAATCCGTTGACCCAATCGGCCACGTAGTTCACGGTCCTCTTGGATCTGTCAGTCTCACTATAGAGCTCAATATATTTGAAAAATAAACAAAATCTGCTTTTGTTAAGAAACTTGCATGTACATGTAATTCGAATTTGTGATAAAACCTACCTCTATGAAATGTCGATCATAATACATTACCCACATCAAGATCGCTGATCATTAGGTGCATGTAAAGCCTGCGATTCTCTCTAAGGGTACGAATAGCTCGAGATTCTATTTTCACCCATTCCTTTTACAGTACCTCTTCCTAATTCAGAGGGGTATGAATAACCTCACACTATATTCCCCCACCAAGCGATACTGCAGTCGTCACTCGATGTTTTCTTCTATAAAACAATATGTTTTGCTTAATTGTGATGAAAATGAATGTTATATTCTTATTCTAGAGGTTCTAGAGAATGAAATAAAATCAAATTCAAAACAGAAAATACAAGATTATGTGTATTTTGAAGCCAGTAATGTGGTTAGGTTTAGCAGACAATTTCGGGGACGAAAACGCTTGATTGACATTTTTTTGGGGGGTAGATGAGGGGTTGAAGCGGGTACTTTCCCTCCCTCCCAGCGCCACCCACAGTCAACTTTGTGAAAAACAACGCGTCACATTACATCACGTGATCGCAATTGACCAATCAGCGCTCGCCATTTTCCGGGATTATACTTTCTACCAAGCTTTCTACGCCTTTTTTTGGATATTGGCTGGTGCTGGTAAGACGTGTGAGTGTGCTGCGCGTGTGTTACCGCGTCTCCGATTCCAAACAAAGGGATTATGGATTTACCAAATGGATTTACTTTTTACTTTCATCTTGGGACCGATTGACTAAAATAAGGTAGGATCAAAATGTTTTCTTTTTCTTAAAAAGTGGTTTAATAAAATTAACTTAAAAAATTTTTATAAATTATTTAAAATTTTTTTTTTTTTTTTTTTTTTTTAAAAAGCCACTTTTGTTTTTAAGTTTTTACTGTAATATTAATATTTATTATAAGCTAATCTTATGTTTTTTTTTTTTAGCTTTTTATGAATTAATATTATGATGCATAATAATGTATTTGTTTTATTTTTTTAGAAAGCGAACGTTTGCTGAACAAGGAAGATCGGCGGGCCGTTGATATCGATATTACTGTACCGGTGATTTATTTTGAAGAAAATTAATAATAATTATTTTAATGTTCGATAAAATATGAGCAATGTTTTTTAGGTGATGCGGAATTAGAGTCCAGTCGTTCGGGATTCCAGGCACGGCAAGTTTCGTAAATTTTTTAGAATATTTTGATATTTTAATAAATTTTTGCAGGTTAAAATAGGATGAGGATCGACGGTATTATTGGAATTCAAGATTGAAAAAAAAGATAAGTTTAATTTTGTTTTAATAGTTAAGTCTTTCAATGTTTTTAACGAATTTTACGTGTACAGTAGGTGAATCGGAATTGGCGCCGGATCGTTCGGCAATCCACAAACGGCAAATTTTGTTAAATTGTATTTTGGAATATTTTGATACTTTAATAAATTTTTGCTGTGTAGAATGAAAATCGACAGCATTACTGGAATTCTAAATGAAAAAAAAAAGATAAGTTTAATTTTGTTTTGATAGTTAAACGTTAGTAAGATAATTATTTTCATAATAAGGCGTTTG
>JAQGAZ010003152.1:0-13091 GCA_034692225.1 Polydesmus complanatus
CGATTTATCAGTAACTAATAAAACGTATAGACTCGAGTTGTATTTAGTGAGCAATAACTTTTAAGTCGGTGAGTTGTCAACATCCGGTGCTGGTTTTCTAGTCGTTTCACCTCACTAAACCCTTTCCCGATTGAATTTGAAGAAAGTTGGAAAAGCTTATACTGTGTACTAAAATATCTTCGCAACAGCTGTTAATTTCAAGGAAGCGCACATGTCAATAAAAGCTGTCAGCTACGTAAATGCCTCCGTCGTAAACCTACGCCAACTCCCACCTCCCTCTTCCTCTCTTTACAATAATACATTCACCGAAGCAGATTAGACTAATAACATAAATCATTTCGATATTAATCTCGTTCGAGTTTTCGCGATGCTACTTAAGATAAGGCGCTTTCCGTTCCAAGATGTATTATTAGTCATTCGGAACACGTATGCGAACGTTCGGGCACGTCCCGCATTAATTAGCTCACTCGATGATGAGGGGAGGGGAGAGAAAAACAAAATCGATCCAATTAATGATTGTTAAATTAACTCAAATGAATTGCACTTCCTTAACAACCGAAATAATGCATTGTACTGTATTTTAATAATTTAAAATTCTGTCGTATGCTGCGTGCTACCGCACTTTTTATATCGAATCGCATTTAGTCTGTTTTGATTTTAACTTTGTTATACCTGGTGGGGCAGAAATGTTATGAAACTGTTTTAATAAAATTGTGTACGGTATTTATAGCACAGACTCAAATCATACTAGCATCTTCAAAGCAGATGCTGAGGAAAGCTCCCCCTGAAAGAAGGCCGCTCCTCTACTCTTAGTAACTGTGCGGGAACACTGCAAGTGAACAATTTTTACATTTTGAATATTTACCCGTAAATAGCCCAAGTGGCCAAAAAGCTACGGTACTTTTTAAGTGGATTTTTAATTGAGTCAACAAAACAGAGCCCAAAATTATATTAAGATCTGAAGAGTAGTAAAGTTTTGGACTTTTTTTCAAAAGTCTTTTTGCTCCAAAAGCTTAAAAGTAGGTAATATTGAGAAAATGAGGATCGACTATGTATGCAAGGTTTTACTTTTAAGGTTCCAAAACTGTTATTAAAGAGTAAGGGAGAGATTTCCTTTGGTGAGTAGCTTCCCTATGCATCTACTTTAAATGCACTAAGTAGCTTTGATGTAATAAATGCAAAGTCGTATTAAAACAGTGGCATTACTTTTCTACCATACCGTGCTTCAACTTGGAAGAGGTGTTACCAAATCTGATTGAATTTCTACGGTATAAGGAGACTAATATTTATTTAAAACGACATTTGATTAATGACAAAGAAAAAAAGAGGTTCTTAATTACTCGTATTGATTCTTAATGAATTTCTGTAGGCGATGTTTAGTTAAAGCGACTTTTTTTTTTCTAAATTTAGATTTCTCGTAACTTTAAACTTGATTTAAGAGTTTGGTGGCGACTAGAGATTTTACCAAATGAGATTGAATTTTTATAGTAAACAAGATTTATTTAAACAATTATTTACACATGCGCTGTCGTAGTATTGAAAATGGATAAAAAAAAACATCAAAAAAAAAAGTAAAATCAATAAATTCGCCTATAGTAGTTTGTGGGTAACCACAACAATGATAGTATGCATGTACAGTACTGTAATTAGATATTTTGACGGCAACGCAATTAACGGAAATCGACGTTTGCACTCCTTGATTACGAATTTAGCCATAGCATTGTTTTGAAAATTGCAAACTATCGTTAAAGAAATAGTTGACTGATAATAATAATTATCATATGATGCGAGGCGAGTTTAATACTTACAGTACCCGTACATTATAATGCAATTGTGAATTCAATTTTAATATCATATTATATTAAATTTTTTTTTTGTTTGACAAAACAATTTTGTTCTTTAGAAATTAACATTTTTTTTTTACCTTACGGACATAAACAATATTAAAAATAATGAAAAAATATCGCTTTGATTATGAATGCCATTATTAAAAATATCAAATATTTTTTGATTTTGATTTTATGAACGATGTTGTTTATTTAATGAAATAGTTTCATGAAATATTCTACTTTAAGCAGGGATTTGCAAAAATGATATTTTTTTCATATTTTGCGACGAACCGTTATTTAAAACAAACACTTTAAATGTTGGTAAACATGTTTACGTTATCTTCAATAGCAAATTGTTGTTGTTCTAAATAATTTGCATGTTAATAAAAAAAAATTAAAATATTTTATCGGTATATCGCAATTTTTCTACGTTTGAAGACTCAAATAACGTATTAAAGAAATGTTAAACTTTTTGAGTATTTGAGCTCATTATATTTTATTTGCTCAAACAATGTTTACCTAATAGAACGAGACGAATTTTATTATTTTTTATTAATGATGGTATTTAGGAATTAAAGCTTCGTTAACCAATTCCAATATTATACGAATAAAAATCTCAAAAACATATCATTTTATTTATTAACAATTTATTAAAAAGAGGTTTAATCTTTTAATATTAAAATCTAAAAAAAAATGTTTTCAATTTTAAAGCGAAAGGTACGTTATTAAATAAATTTATACTTTGACTGACAAGTGTAAACAGTATATTTATTGTTATTAACGCGATTAACGACGTTGATGCCAAGATAATTGTAATATATTTTCGGCGGGAAATTGGAAGTTTTAACCGGGAGAGACCTAATAACCAGTAGTTATTTTTATAGCTTCCGTTTTTAGCGTTATGGGAAAATAACCGGAAGCTGAAAATATTTTTCATCGGTTTTTTTCTGCCTTCTTTTCCAACTTACACTTATCGTGCTCGATAGTTAGTTAGAATCCCTTTACACCAACATTTTTTTTAAACTCAACAATAATGTGTTAATTTAATTTCTTCTTTTCTTTTTTTTTTTTTAAAAAAATATATTTATACTGTACATAAGATTTTTTTAAATACGGTAACATACTTACGGCTATCCATCCTCGTCGTTTTTTTATCGTTTTTTCCCATGGCATTAAACCGTTTGAGTCCCGATCCCGAATCCACTTTTGTTTGATTTAATGGATAAAAGTCTAACGGTTTTTTTTATTTATTAAATTTTTTTTTATTAACTCTTCTCCTTCCGGCTTAAATCACGTCGATTAAACACTTCCGACGCGCACCAACTTTTTTTTTTTTAAAGATTTTTTTTTAGTATCAAATCTCCTTAAGAATTTTCGTTAAAAAGACGAACGAAATAACGATTTCACCTGTAAAAGTGTTTCGAATTGGCATTTTTTTTCTCTCCCGATCTTGTTTCAGGATTTAAGCGGTGACGTCTGTTCGACGCCGAGATGTAGCGACGTCTGCGAACTCCGGAGCGTGATTAGCCCGACGTAAGAGCTCGAGCGGTGACGCAGCAGCTCGATAGGCTAAGGTAGGTTGAGTCCATGCACGGTAGGAGCCATCGCTTACGACGTCATCATTAAAGATTCGGGGCGGTTCGATTTACGTCGGGCGCAATTAGTATTACTACTAAGCTTCCTCGCGCCTACTTGTCGTAACGAAATGGTTTTTGGCTAATTTTTTGATGACCGGAAACGCGTGTCAGAACGACGCGGTTTATTGCGGAGATTACGCGCGGCTCTTTTGTTTTTCCGACCGCGCGGTTTTAAAAATAAAAAAAAAAAAAAGTTTTTTGACGTTCCGATCGATTAATGAAAATGCCGCGCGGCGACAAAACTTATTCAACGAACGAAAAGTTATCTGTTAAAATGAGGGAAAAGTAAAGAACCGGAAGAAGGGAGTAGAATACCAGTGATAAAACTGAAGGGAGAATTGAAAAAGAAAAAGTTTTTCGGAAGATATCGATGCGGTAGAATCATCGATTTGTAGTCCTCTTTTTTTTTCTCTCTTCTTCTTTTTCAAGTTGATGGCTTGTTCAGACGATCGATTGCCGATTCTCATTAAAAACTGATTTGGAACATGTTTTGAAACAGATAAAAAGAAGGGGGAAAAAAAAAAAGTTTTAAATCAAAAAAAAAAAAAAAAGGGGAAGGAGGTGATTTTTTTTTAAAGCAAAATACTATGAATTTAAACGATCGTTTTGAAGTTTCTAAAAAAAAAGATTTTTATGATTGAAATATAATATTAATATTCGCGGAAGTAGCAGCGGGGTATTTCTTATAATCATAAAATAATAAAACAAACGGTGGATGAGCAATTTTTTAAGATTTAAAAACATACAATACAGTATTTATCTCGAATTCATAAATAACAATACAGATTATATAGTACAATATAAGCATATAAAACTATATAATAAATAATTTAAAATAGAAATTTTTTTATGTTACCGTATGTAATGTGTTTTGAAAAGTATTACAGTACAGTATTTTATTATTTTTTTTACTCAGTATTTTAAAAAAAATTGTTTAAAATTTCGATGAGCAAATGGAAAGGGCTTGCCGCAATACGCGGACTATTCGAATTTTTTATTTTTTGAGTTGAAGAATGCACTTTATTGTTGTATGTTTATATGTTGTAGATAAAAAGAAGCCCTCTATTGAGTGGTGCAAAATTTAAGCAGCTGCGGGTTTTACTTTTTATGTTATTCAACGAATAGTGTTATTTTTTTCTTCTTCAATATGTTGTATGGAAGCACAAGAAAGATTTTTTAAAATTAAGAGATAAAAATTTGAGTTTTATTTTATTTTGCAGTTTTATTTTACATTCGTAAACCACAGTAATATAGGCATTTGCTGCCTTTGTTATTTGCATTAAATGTGCATTTTTAGCCTCATTTGGGGTTTCATCCCGCTTTATAGAAACTACATTTAAACATGTTAATTTCACTCATTTACCTGTTAATACTCGTAACAATTATGGAAAAGTTAAAAGTTTTAAATCTTTAGTTTGTCAAAATTAGTTAGCTTACCGGTAATAATTTTTGATTGTTTAAATTTGTTTTGGGGTTTTTTTTTTTTGTTTTATTGTGATCTTTTTAAGTTCCTCGCTATATTGAAACTAGAACTTTGGTTGTAAAGCGCCGTGCACTGTACTGTTAAATTTTTCTTCAAAAAAAAACTTACTGTAATACATTTGAGTAAATTTATCTTTAAAATAAAAAGAGCTAAACAACGATATTACACGGCACTGCTCGCAATAATTTGATTAATTTCTAATTTGCTTAAGTGAAAAGCGAATGAAATAAATTTGATTACAGCAATGCATCGCTGTTCTATCAAAACCGTAGTTATTTTTAATTATTTATCCGGCAAAACTTTGGATATATATGTTTTTTTACCCGAAAGTTGATTCAAATTTGTTCATTTATTTATTTATTTTTTTTATTATATTTTTTCGTAGGTTGAAACGGCGCGGTTGAACTTGCGATGCAAAAGACGACGTTGAGTTCTTCTCGAACCAAGGTGAGTGCCCCCTTCTGTACTAATAGATTTAGATGAAACGAGATGTTTTTAATTTAAAGGATGTTGATATTGATTAAGATGTACTAGTATAAAAACATAAAATAAATATTAGAGAAAATTGTTAAATTAGATGATTTCCTATAGGAAATACAAAATTCGCCTTCTATTTTTCTACACGGTGTTCCGAAAAAAAACCGAACCCAACTGATTCTAATATATAGAATTAATAATCTACTGGTATATGCCATACGGATAAAATAATATGTCCAATATTAATTTCCAAAATTTTCAATTGCAAAATCGAGATGCTTTTAAATTTTGTCATGTTTTTTATCTAAGATTTGAGCGATCTATATTTTCAAAATTAATAATTCTATTTCTAAGTTATTTTTTTTTCTGCCTATAATTGAATTTTACGCTTATTCATATTTTTTCCCGATACTTATAAATTGATATTGTAGAACAATAAGTTTATTTGGTATTTTTACGCTCGAATAACTAACAATAATTTGTTGAATTTTATTATTTCATTCTAATTTTTTTGCATTATTATTGCTGGTTTTTTCCGTAATAATTATAAATAAGTAAAATAGTTTGATACAATTTTGGAACTGCTGCTGTTCGTCACTTTCTCCGTCTGCGAATCGTTATTAATCGAAGGCATTGCGCGAGCGTGTTATGACATTGTGAATATTTATTATTAACGATCAATCTCTGTCACAGCACGCAAATTCCATGTTGCGGCGAATGATTAACATTTTTAACGCCGCGTTATTAATTCGACGCCAAACATAATTTATCCGTTGCGCGAGCGGAGACGAACAGGAAATCGAGACGGCAAAGTTAGCGTCGAATCAAAATCCGATTCATCTGCTACAAATACCTATGTTATTAGTTTTTGTTTTATTTTTATTTAAAAAGGAAGTTTTTGAGTGTAAATAAATGAAACTTCGCTACCTCCAGTCATATTTTTTGCTAACAAAAAATTGTACAGTTTTGCTGATAATTTCGTATTACCAAATTTCGTTCTTTTTGAGAAATTTGGTACAATTAAAATTTATTCTATTGAGATGTTATACAACAATTACCAACACTAGTTCTACATGACAACTTTGTACTAACAGTAGAACTACTGAAAAATTAATTCGCAGAACTAAATTGTTTTTTTCTTTTACCGGTACCCGAGGTGTTCCTACATTAAAACGTAAAGTTTTTACAATGTGTAAACGGTTGTACATTTTTTATTTTATTTAAAAAGTAAGATTTGATTTGACGTTTTTCGTTTTTACGTTAGCGGTTGACAGTAAATTGGTTTTGTTTGCGAAAATGGCAAGCGATAAACTATTCGGTAGACGTGAAAACGTGCTTTCAGGTTGTCACGCGACGAAAAAGCTTTTTCAAAGATTTATTATTGAAATTTTTTTTTTTTACCCAATTACTCTGGAGTATTAAGCTACATAAACTTACGATTCGAGATTTATGGTTTACTTACTTATTTATTTAGTTAAATTCAAAAACT
This sequence comes from Polydesmus complanatus, assembly GCA_034692225.1. NCBI lineage: Eukaryota > Metazoa > Arthropoda > Diplopoda > Polydesmida > Polydesmidae > Polydesmus > Polydesmus complanatus. The sequence continues at coordinate 6,916 of JAQGAZ010003152.1, forward strand.
TGTAAAATAAATTACGAGTAAAATATGGTTAAAATGTTTTAAATAAGTAAAACTTCTAAAAATAAAATCGTGTTTCGAGTTTCAAGCATTTATTTTAAATGAAGTATTGCTTAAATCTACTGCGAGTACGACTTTTCCAAGTACTTACTGTACTCGTAAATGGAGTTATAAACAGTGGCGTTACAGTTCTTACATTTTTAACTACTGCATTTTTATTAGCTATTTTTTTTTAAAATTGTTTTGGTTATTAATGAATTTTTTTTAATTGACGATTTTAGATTTGAATACACGGCGTTTTTTTGCAATTAAACCTACGAACGAGTATGTACAAATAGGCTACATACAGTATAACCGTATTTTTCTCATGTTTTCCGTTTTTTTTTTTCGTTTATGACGCTATCAAAATAGCCATTCGTAGGCGCCAATCCTTATACAGTACACTAAAAGCTGCGTAGAACGAGCGGCCGTAGCATCAAATGCTCGGTACAACGTAATAAAGGCTATCTCTTCCAAACATTTTATGTTTAACGACAATCATTGTATTTTTATGGAGCAAATTTTGAATTTTAGAGAGCAAAAAAATGAAACATTATCAAAACTCTTAAAACATTTTTTTTTAGATAAAAAAAATAAGAAAAAAAGATGTTCAAAAAATTTCATAAAAAAAAATACTGAAGCTTATAAGTTTACTAACTTGTTGTTGTTTATTTTATTATCTTTAATATTTTTACTACAGTATAGTACGGTACTTGATTTGAATAGTAGCAAGCTACTTATCGTTTACGACGATTTTTTTTAAAAACACTCTATATTTATCTAAGATCGTGAATATACACTATACCATTAGAAAAAGAAAAAGTTACTTTTATTTTACAGCACAAATTTTTTTTTTTTAAATCAAATTTATAATATTTGTCTTCAAAATACAGTAAGAAGCATTTTAACTAAATAGTTGTTTGAGTGAAAAAAAATATGACAGTATTGATACTACAAAATTTTTTTTAACAAAAACATTGCTGAAATTTTTAAATTTTTTTCAAGCGTGTCGTTATAACGAAAAGTTCGATTTCTGTCTTTTCACAGAGGTTTTGTTGTCGCGATAAATACCATCGTTATCAAACGAAACTTTCGGGATGGCCCTTCGACGCAACCGAATTTTATCAGGAATTGTAAAAGCATTCAGTTTGACTATTTATTTGAAAGGAAATACACGTCGATTTTGTTAGCGAGGTGGGGGGGGGGGAAGGTTATAAATACAGAGTGGGCCAAAAATATCTTTTACCTTAGCAAAAGAAAATGGTATTAAACCTAAATGACTTGCCTATACAATACTGTTAGTGGTGTTTAAAATTAATAATTTGCTATAAGACAAACACAAATACCTAAGGCCCACATTTTTGAGGAATTCGGTTTTTTCAAACAAAATTTTTGAAAAACACATTGCTAAAATTTTCAATTGAGATTGCGCAGTCATGATTTTTACTTGTCTATTAACGATTACATTTTGATGCTAAAGTCTTACAATTATTAACATTTTTTTAAGATAACATCCTACTACGTATTGCAAGTGATATCCGCTCTTAGTTCAGAAAAAGGTTCCAAGATATCTTCCGTTAAAGTTTGTATACATTTGTTTTGGGTCTGCTCTGTAAATATACTTTTGTCGATTTCAACGGCCTTTCCTAAAAGGCGCAAATAGTGGGGGGAGGGGAGGGATTTAGGCGAAGCATGCAACTTCTTACCTTATTCGCTTTGACTGGCACATCTTCCTTTCACATTTTATCACATTAGTACAACTAACGTCGATCACGTGACTAACAAATTTCCACCGAGCGAGATATTTATCGATAAACGCGGCAATTTTTTCACTCTCCTCCTCCACCCAGCCATCATGTAAAATGTGGGTGTAGGGTGGAATAGGTATGGGGGAAGTGGGGGTAGTAGGTTTTTTTATGTACCTAGTTTTACCTATAAGATGTTAATGAAATTTGGTTAGGACCACTTGTACTACGAGCAAGGTTTTTCTATTTGTTGCAGCAGTAGGCGTTACAATTTTAAGTTAAACCGAGGCATTAAAAATAAATGCGGCAAATTTAACAGTCGAATAGCTTTTATTTATATTTTCTTCGTTTCGTATGTGCGCCGCGTGAAAGTAGGAGGAGTGGGGGGGAGGGGAGGAGAAGGGAGGGTTTATCTCCCATCACTTTAAATAACGCTATTTTGGAGCTTTTTATCTCTTCCTATTCTTTACTACGCTTTTTTATTATAAATTTTATTAGATAAAAGTAAAATTATGTTGCTCGAGTTTTTTTTTTTTTTTTTTCGTCTTTCGTTGGCGCTTTTTCTTTCACTCGTTCTGCTGCATAAATTTCACTCGAAGACATAATATACAAGTATTTAATATAGAAAATAGAGCACGCCAATTTTTATCAGAAAAGGAAAAATGACGCAACTCGAAAAGATAATTTTATTCTTTTTAAATTAAAAAAAAATAAAATACAGTATCTTCGGATTACAGTGAAAAATTAAGAAGGAAAAAAATAAATATGAGGATGAATTATTCTTTTATAAAATTATGGTATATGTTTGAGGGGAAAATATTTTGATTATAATTTGGGAGAGGAAAAAAAAGTAAACTTAAAATTGATTTTCGGGAAAATAATGTGAATTTATTAGAGAAAATTTTATTGATAACTGATAATTTTATTTATTTATTATTATTATTATTTTTTATTTATACGGTAGTTTTATTTAGTATGATAGTATTGACTCTGTATTTCGCACTGTTGTCTGTTATTTCACCCTAATACGATACCAAGAAACATTGAATATGCATTTTTTTTAAATCGCTAAGCGGGTTTTTATCAATTTTACATAATTATTATTTTTAAAGACGTTGCAATTCAGGAAAATCTCCCATTGAAGACCATTCCATTTTGAGACCACTCTAGTAGCGGTTTCAACGGTGATCTCGGTCTTTTACTGTATCAGAAACGTCAAAACGATAACACTCACAGCAGTAGAGAATAATGACGTCATAAGAGTGATATTAATGTAACGCTACAGCCTTACATTTTTGATTTAAGACTATGAAATCGTACCATTGAGGTACATGTACTGTATTTTTATATCCACCATTTTTTTTAAAAAATTATTATTTCTACTTACATTCTCGCCGAATTTTTATTAAAATTTGACATGGCACGAATTATAAATTTATAACGAAAATAATATGCTACTGTATTTTATGACTTCCATTTAAGTTTTAACCGCAAAGTGTGGGGACGCAAAATGCAAAGACGTAAAAAAAAAATCGAAATTGTGCTCTTAAATTCGGTAGTAGGAAATTGAAACTTGTGTTATTTTTATTAAGTTGAGTAAACATCGACGCGTGTTATTGCGTTTTTCCTGGGTTATTACAGCGTTGTCCGATTGAAAAAGAAGAGAAAAAGAGCGCTTTTATTCGTCGTATAAATGTGCGAATATGTTCACCTGACATCGATATGGCTCAGCTCATCCGACATGAATGAAAGTGAATCAGCTGTTTTTTCTTCATCCATTTATTATCCGTTTTTTCAATTTTTTTTTGCCACTATTTATAGTTACCTTTCAATATTACATGTTCACTATAATATATTATACAATACGATATTTAATTTAAAATTGATATTAATAGACATTTTTTTTTTCATTCAAAAAATTCAATTCCAATATCATTTTCGTAAATAATAATTTTAAAAACAAATTTGAAGAGCAGAAATTGTATAGAGCGAACGTCAATAATACTTGTAGAAATTTTCTATTTACAGAAATGTACTTAATGTCTACCTAAAGACTTTATACTAATACTGAATTTGTAAGTTTTACGCAGTCAGCTAATACAACAAAAAATATTAACATTTAACAAATGCATATGGCATTTTTTTTTGGACAAAATAATGAAATTTTTGAATTTTGGGCTTCAATTGTCCATCCTATTGGAAAGTGATTTCTCGTACACCCGGTATTATACCAGGTAACCCTGTTAAGAAAACCTGCGTCACTTTTCTCACAAACGTTTTCTCACAAAGTTTGCGTGCTTTTTATTTTTGGTTTTTTTTTTTTATTTTTTTAACCAAATTTATTGTTCTCGAGTTCTCGTAAAGTTTCACCTGCGCTTTACCATTATTCCTGGGTCTGTCATCGATTCGGATTAGAAAATGCTTCGTTTTACAAACGCGCCGATAAAAAAGAAAAAAATAAGCGGCGTAAAAAAAGACGTTATTAATAAGAGCGCATGCGCGATGTTGGCGATAACAGTTTCGGAAGCGCTACTACTTTTGGCGTTAATGAACGATTAGCGGCGACGGTAAACATTGACGTCATTAATTTTTAACGAAACTTTATTCCGAGAAAAAGAAAAAGAAAAAAAAAAAAAAAAATAATGGGAACACAATATACGAAGACGAAGAAGAGTAGCTGTATTGAAGTTGTCGATGACACTTTGCGAAGAATCGCATCTGCGTTTTCAAAATCAAGGGTGACGTGTTAAGCGCTTTTATAAGCGATTTAGTACGCATGCGCCCGCCTCTTCCGATTTCATTTCCTCTTTCACCAAAAAAATACGATGGCGATACAATAAAAATTGAAATCGAAAACACAGTCGATCGTAGAGTTTGCGGAACAGAAAACGCACTTTGATTTGTTATCCAGTGATTGGTCAATCAGGTGAGCCCTGGGGGGGGCGACAGGGGAATGGGGGAGCGCTTCCCAACCTTTTCGCTTCACGGCACACAAATCGAATTACAAGAGTTGTTGTATCGCATTTGCTCGAAACCCCAAAACAGTGAAACCCTCGATCATCCGACACTAAAACTAGATAAATTACGGAGGTTTTTTTTTTATTGTAAAAAACTATTTATTATGAAGGTAAAAAATACATATTGTAAATAACAGCATTTTAAGAGCGAAAATGCATTTTTAGAATATTTCGCAGGCTAAATTTTTGTTGAAAGGAGCTCAAAGATTATTTTTGTCGAGGACCCCAAGAGAACTTAATGATTAATCCGATGTTTCCTTCATTAATGTCCTTATTCCTTATATAAATTTTATTATATTAGCGTATTGGCTTTTTAATCGCAAAGTCTTTTATCATCCAAAATCAATTAGAAATAGATAAATTGAAGACTATTTTACATGTCCATCGGAGTGTGCCGCGGCACCTGATGTGGGAAGGGGTGTTGATGTCGTCATTTGTTGGGCGCCTTCTGAACTACAAAAGAGAAAGCCAGTAAGAAGTCGTTAAGAAAGCTGCGCGCAGGTGGTTTCCATGGAAACCGAGCAAGCGCCAAACAACACATATTTACTTAGTTATTTACCTACATAAATAAAAGATACAACACTTTTTTTACTTTCTTTTTTTTTTCTATCTCCAGACCCAACATTTTTTTTCTCTTTCCTTCCTTCTTTCCCGAGTTGAATCAAGAAAGCAGACGATGACTCTGGCACTGATAATGGCATCATTTATTACTGGATTTTCTTCGTTCTTTTACGTCTTGGCGCATGCGCTAACGCTTTTCTTCAATATATACGTCTGAAATAAATAAATAAAAAAAAAATGAGTCAAGAAAACGTGGAGAAATTATTTAAAAAATAAATACAAATTCCGGTTATTAATTTTCAAAAATGCATCTGGGAGCAGGGGAAGGAAAAACACATTATTACGTTGCAGTTGAAGTGTTAACTGTAGAAGTGTAGAATATTATGTGTACAAATACAGTATGCGTATTGTATTTTCAAACTCTACAGAGTCCCTAAATAATTGGCAAATTTCAAGTAATGACGGTATCAAAATGATAAATTCAGCTGCGGTTGACTTGTTTTTTTAAAAGTTTGTAATCGTTGCGTTTAATTAGTTTTTTTTTGTTTAAGTTATATGACATTTTTCTAATACAGTGTACACTCGAAATTTGAACGTGAAATTCGTAAACTTAATTTGCTGTAAACGTGTCTCATTAATTGTGGACCTAGTGTAAATTATACTGTTGTGACGCCCACTCTTCAGCAGTGTGTCTGCGCTGACAAAGTTATTTATTGCGCGGATATTTCGACGCTACTTTAGCTTTTCTTAAATTGCTAAGAGCGGAGATTAAGCGTTGTGAAGTGCAAATCGAAAATAAAAGAGGAAAATTATTTCG
>JAQGAZ010003153.1:0-13083 GCA_034692225.1 Polydesmus complanatus
AATGTAAATCTCATCGAAAGAATTTAATGTAAATCTTTCCCATAGACATTAACGTAAATCTCCTCCATAGACATTAACGTAAATCTCTCCCATAGACATTAATGTAAATCCCCTCTATATACATTAATGTAAATCTCATCGAAAAAATTTAATGTAAATCTCATCGAAAGAATTTAATGTAAATCTTTCCCATAGACATTAACGTAAATCTCCTCCATAGACATTAAAGTAAATCTCCTCCATAGACATTAACGTAAATCTCCTCCATAGACATTAAAGTAAATCTCCTCCATAGACATTAACGTAAATCTCCTCCATAAACATTAACGTAAATCTCCTCCATAGACATTAACGTAAATCTCTCCCATAGACATTAATGTAAATCCCCTCCATAGACGTTAATGTAAATCCCCCCTATAGACATTAGTGTAAATCTCCTCCATAGACATTAACGTAAATCTCCTCCATAGACATTAACGTAAATCTCTCCCATAGACATTAATGTAAATCCCCTCCATAGACATTAGTGTAAATCTCCTCCATAGACATTAAAGCAAATCTTTCCCATTGACATTAATGTAAATCACCTCTATAGACATTAATGTAAATCTTCTCCATAGACGTTAATGTAAATCCCCCCATAGACATTAATGTAAATCTCCATAGATGTCAATGTAAATCTTCTCCATAGACATTAATGTAAATCTCCTCCATAGACATTAAAGCAAATCTTTCCCATTGACATTAATGTAAATCACCTCCATAGACATTAATGTAAATCTCCTCCATAGACATTAATGTAAATCTCCTCTATAGACATTAATGTAAACCCCCTCCATAGACATTAATGTAAATCTCCTCCATAGACATTAATGTAAATCTCCTCCATAGACACAAATGTAAATCTCTCCTATGGACATTAACGTAAATCCCTCCCATAGACTTTGCAGGTGAATTCGTTTTACCCCGTTCGTTCGCAACGGTAGATGGCGCGCTAGTTATTTCGGCATTCCCCGCCGGGGTGGTCACGCGGAAGTGCCTGTGGCTGACCCCGGTTGACCTCGTGAATGTCGTACGAACACAACCCCCCTCCCTTTATCGACACAATGGCAACGATTTGGCAACCCAAAGAAACAACGCATGCGCACACCGTTAACTATTAATAACGCGAAAATATGTAAAGAGAGAGATAGAGCACGTGTTTTGCATTTGAAAAACATCCAAACCAGTTCACCCCACCCCCTTCCATCCCTCCCTCTTCAACTCTCAATTCAACTCGAAAACGATATTTAAAAAAATATATATATATAGAGAGGAAAAAATAACTGTTAAAAACATGTTTTTCAACGAACCAATCGCAAAATTATTGATGCTAAAGTAAAAAAAAAAAAATATGGAAAAGAGAATTATGGAAAAAAAATTATTTGTAACGTTTGATGCTCCATAGCGCTTTCCTTTCACAAATAAAGTAAAAAAAAGTCAATAAAAAAATTGTTTCAACAAAATAATTTAAATTTCTATACACGTTTTGCATAAAGAAGAAGAAGAAAAAAAATTAATGAGGCGCCAAATTCTATATTATTACACACACTGTAAAACATTTTACACGGGTCAACAATTTCAATGAATGAAACGTCCCATACACACAACGCCTACGGTAAAAAAAAAAAAAAATTTAAAAGATATGCAACGCCAAATCGAGATATATTCAGGCATAATAATAATAAATCACCGAATAGAGATTTTAGAATAAATCAAAAAAAGAAAAAATTGCCGAAGCATTTAAAGAATGCAAATGCTCAGTGTCCCATAACAATGTCAAAGGAATGTGCGCGTCATATAATGTCGAAACAATTAATAAGAAAAAAAAATTTAAAAAAATTCGAAACATTTGAAAAAAAAAAATTTAAAAAAATTCGAAACATTTAAAAAAAAAAAATTTAAAAAATTTGAAAAAAAAAAAATATCGTTCGATTTGACGTTCCATCCATCGAATGACTAATGACAGCTGGGCTCGAAACGATTTTCTCGAGAGAGAGTGGAATTTAAAATTAATCTCCTCGTACATATCTAATTACGCGTTACTCACGTTGCAAATATTCTTATTTACGTTTCAATTCTTCTATCAGAGGATATAAAAACAATTACTCCAATTCGTAAAACTCTGGAACTAATCCTCAATTCGCATTCAAAAAAAACTTGATAAAGCTGAGCCTTAAAACAATAATATAGCGCAATCTATAAAAACAAAACCAATAAAAATTACTCACACCTTTAAAATAAATAAACAAAAAAATAAAACTGAAATAAAATATTTCAAAACTCGAAATAGAAATTTAAAAAAAATAAAAAGTGTGAACTATTTTTAGAACCTTAGAAGTATCATTTTCGGTTCTACAAAAATCTATTTGTAAAAGCTTCAAGGGTAATAAAAATTGATTTTATCTCGAAGTGTTTTTAATGTTTACTTCACATTGATAAGCCGCCTTCTATTCCTTAAATCCCCGACATTAAAAAAAAATTTAAGCTATCAAATTTTCCTTATCAAAATCTGGAAACCGGCGATCTACATAAAAATCTCTCTCCTTCAGCTAATAAATCTGCCTTTAAAAATTATTTCTAGAACTAAAATCGAAAGAAAAATAAATTCCAGTTAGACATATTAATTTTGGTGATTCATTTCCTTATTCTGTGTGTGTCTAGAACCTATTTTATATTTCACCGCGACGCAGGAAACTCTCTCGCGATCCTTGAAGCCTCAAAAAAAATTCAGGGAAATAAAAGCTTACGATTCATTAAACCCGATTCACGGTTACTTCTCTTCTTTCTTTCACTTTCTACGAATAAATGAATGGCGTTTTAAAATACACTAAAAAGGGTGGCGTGTTTACGTTTTACGAGAAGTTGAGAGTAGCCTAAAAATACTTTTTTAAAGAAAAAAAAAAAAGGATCAAAAAACTCAAAACTTTTGAAGAAGAATTTTTCATTCATTAACTTTTCCTTTTACCTTATTAATGGGAATTCTCAGCTTACATCATTCTCTCCGCTTCAAAAATATTCTAATTCTATTACCCAATTAATAATTGAAAAACGGACGCGCGCGAGGTTCATTTTTGACTCTCGATCCACAACCTTCATTCTTGCTACCGCAGTAGGGAACCTCTCTTTTGCTACTCATGAAATCGCCATCAACATCCCTCGTAAAACCACAAGATAGGTAAAAAGATATTAATTATGAAAAACTTATTAACCAGACAAAATCTTACGTTTGATTTCCAATGAAAATCAATTCAAAAATCATAAACATCGCGTTTAACTCAAAAACTCTAGAATTGTTTCTGAATCTCATTCTTAAACTACACCTAAGTTATACCAAGATTCGAAAACATAAACGTGTCTTCAAACTAAAAGAAAAGATGTTTAGCCTACTTGGATTCCGAACTTGTCTCACAGAAATTATTCTGAAATCTGCGCTGGAAATATCTGCTTTCCCCGAACCTTCAAAAATTCTAGAAATCCAAACCAAAAATAGTAGTATTAATCTCGTTTCAACTAATCGAATTAGCTAAGAGCCTCTGCTGCATCTATAGACTTTTACCGGCGAGTGGAAATTACTGGGATCAGCCAAATCTGACGAAGCCATAGTTACCGTAACAATGATAAGCACTCTACATGTACGTCAGTAACAGTTACTATGATAACAGTACAACTCGTGTACATTTACAGCCCTACTTGAACCTCCTCGTTATACTCTTAAAGAATTATTATTATCATCTTAGCTTACGAGTCCTATCTAATCAGTCTCCGAAGTAAATACGGACGGGCTTTGTATTCCCTCCGCAAAATCCTTCAACTTCTAAACCTCGATTTCTTTCTCCCAACCACGCCACCGTCTTTTTTGAAACGAACAATTTACTACTACATAGTACTTAATATTACTGTTTACCTACTACACTATCAGTATATCTTAACAATTTCTACACTCGGATTAGAATGTTGTATACGGTCTTCACGCTTCAGGTTTCGGAGCCTCAAACGAAACAACTGTAGTATGTAACTGATATAAACATTTTAGTACTTGTATTATTTTAAACAACTAATTTTTAACTGTTGTGTTCCCAACTATTCTACATCTTTTACTTGACTCTTGGAATTCATCTTCTACATTTTCAATCGAGTTTAAATCGTTATACAAACGTTATAGATTCGAGACTATCATATTCACGCTTATAGATCCCAAAAAGCCATTTCGTATTACACTATTCTAAAACAAATATCTTTTTATACTTTTCTACACTTCGTTTGGACCAATAACCTAGGATAATATACTCCTTACTTAAACCTCGTAACCTTGCTTGAACCAACGCCACGAAATGTAGGCTACTCCTTGCTTGAAGCTTCTTAACTGATTACATTCGAAAGCTTATTCATGTTTTTCCCAGGCTAAAATCAAGTCTTTTAACTCCTCAAAATCCTAATTTTTTCCTATGTTTTTGGAGCTCACTACGTTTCAAGATCCTAAAAAAAAAAAACTACAACTATTTCGTATTATTTTACGAACATTTTTGTGTACTTTTCTACACTTTGCTCGAACCAATAACCTACGGTAGTACTCCTTACTTAAATCTTGGAACTCAGGCTTGAACCAAGGCGATATAATTATTATATTGTTTGCTCGAAGCAAATATTCATATCCTAAAGCTTACTTAATATGTTCCAAACTCTTTTCTTGATTTAAAATCACGTTTCAGTTCCTCTAAATCCTCTAATGTTTTCGGAGCTTATTACGTTTCGAGATCCAATTCTATAACCATTTCCATTTCGATTCTAAAACAAATAAAAAACTTTTTAAGAACGTTTTTTGTATACTTTTTCTACTACACCTTAGTTGAACTTTGGAACTAAACATTACGAGTACATTTCCACTTTTTTCCCAGCGTTTTCTCGGGATATTTACATTCTCATGTACTGTAATAATACTCTACGCAACTTCGTTTCTTTACCTCAAAGAATAAAAACATTTTTCTTACGGACTTTTTTTATCAAAAGCTGAAAAAGAGAGATAGGAATATATCTTTTTAGTATTCTATTGCATTTCTTTTCTTCTCTCGAAACATGGGGTTTTTTTTTTGCAGTCCTAAAAATGCTTTTCTGTGTGTCGGGCTCTACCGGTAGAGCTCTGAATTCGGCGGCGAATGTGAATAATTGATGGCGCTCGATCAATGATTTTCTTTTTTCTTCTTCTCAAACACAAAATAAAATTTCTTTTTTTTATTATTATTATTATTACCGGTATATATTTTTTTTCAATTTGAGATACTTACGCCTTCGCTCATTCTTCTTTTCCAATCTTAAAATTTAAGCCGAATAAATAATAAACGAGTGGCTGGATGTTCGAACATCGTCTGCTTCCAAACGGAGGAGGAGGAGGAAAAAAACGTTACTACGGAACAGCAGAAACGGCTTTTTATTAATAAATTTAAACGCTAAAAAAAAAAAAGCCCATAGAATATTTATATAAAAATATTATATACACGAAGGCTTTTCCATTTCTCACTTACTCTCACGGCATCTTTAAATACAAAACACTCTAGCAGCGTTTAAAAAAAATTTTCCCTATTTTTTTTCTCTCTCTCTCTCTCTCTCCTTTTATTATTTTTATTAATCCTCGGAGAGAGTTTGCCGCTTTAACGTTAACGACGGCGGCGGCAGCGGGCGAAGAAGAATTTTACGTCGGGAAGAGAAAAACGGAAAACCCTTTAAAAAAACATAAAAATCGATTTTTACGTGGTAGCAGAGGGGGCTAGCACGAGAAAAATAAAAAGTCTGCAAAAATAAAAACGGATTATTATCTCCTCACCCCCAAAAAAAAAATAATAATAATTTTCCGTATACGCTGAAAAAAAATAATTATAAAAAAAATTTCGAACGCGTAAAATTTTCGTTCGAAATAAAAAGGTAAACAAGCGGGCAGGTAGGTAAACGCCGTAAAAATGGCGCGTATGGGGCGCCATCACGTGCTCGATCGCAGTTACGGCGTTCAACGCCCCTTGCTATGGCGCGCCATCCACTCAGTCAAAAATCTAACTCGGCGGTCATCAAACAAAACCGCGACGAATCGTAGAAAAACAAACAAAAGCTCTTAAATGATTTTTTTTTTTTACCTTTTTAAGTTTTCGTCGGTGATGAGTAGAGAAGAGTTTTGATTAAATAAAAACAGCTCGCGGGTTGAAAGCGATGGAAAGAGTCGTCCGAGTTTGTGTGTGGTTGAGAGGTCGTCACCACCAACTCACGTCCATCTTTACGCGTATAGCGCACCCCTCCCCACTCGCTGGCTTCGTCTTCTCTTTCCCTTTTCACAAATCTCGGAGCGAGCTGCACCACGACTACAACTCTTAAACACTCTCCATATGCGTGTAATCCAACAAAACGACGAACGCCGAGATCGATCCTAGGCCGATGAAAATGTCGCACTCGCCGACAATTATTATTTTTTTTTTTCCCCACCACTACTTTTGACGCGCACAAATGTCAAAGCCTTCAACTATGGCGGACATTTACTTTACTGTCTTTCTTTTTTTTTTCTTCCCCCTTCCAAGAAAAAACACAACAACCCGCGTTCGCTACATTACGCTCCCCGTGTTATTAAATGCGAACGCTCAGTAGCGCTTCGTAGCGTAGAATGGCGCGCTTTATTAACTAAAGGCCGTGTAACTCAACTCTAAGCTCTACCTACTCGCGTTCGAATAGGAGTTTACGATGAAGCGATTGAAGCGCACCTAGCGAGCTACGCTGTTTTAACATGATCACAATTTATATTACCATTAGCCAATGTTTGCGTTACTAAAACAAGTAGAGCGGAGAGAAAAACGGTTGGGTTATTAAAATAAGTGCTTGTAAAATAAAAGGCTACGTAATTAAACGCTAGGTAATAGCTATTCTTTAAGGGAATATGTTTAGGAGTAAAGCGAATGCAGCGCTCCTCTCGCCCTGTCGTATTTTAACACGATGGATTATTAAATAATTATTCGAGCGTTAGTAAAAAATAATTAAAAGAAATAAATATTTAATAATGGGTAAATGAAGAGTAGCGATCGGCGGTTAATTAGCCCTCTTTCTTTTTTTAATTGAAAATTATTATTAATAATAAAAAGAATATTATAATAATATTTTTCGCCTGTTTATTTATCGATTTTCCTCCGCATTGTTTTTTTTTTCTTCTTTCGCTCGCTCGTTTATCGCAGTGCACTTTTAATAGCTGGTAATTTGCATAATAATTTCTCTTCTCGTTTCTTTCTTTTTTTTTTTTTTTAGTATCGTTTCCTATTTTATTTTCGCTCTTGATGCAAATTTTTCCATATAATATACACAGTATTTTTGTAGCTAATTAAAGCAACAAACAAGAAGCTTTCAATTTGCAGCCTCTTTTCCTCACTACACCCCAATGACACATTCCCGGAAAAGAAATATAAAAATAAAAAAAGGCGGGGAAAAAAATAAATAAAAATGCCAGATATTTCACAGCATTTTAATTTCTCACTCGTTAAATCATTATTTTTTTTACCATTTTAACATAATTTTTTTTTTTTTAATTTCTCGGATTATTTTTTTTTCTTCGATTTTGTAATTTGGGAAAAAAAAAATGTTCATAAAATTTTTTAAAAAAAAATTTTTTAATTAAAAACTTTTATCAACAATTTTTTTTTTATTATTAATTTTTAAATATATATATTTTTTTGAGAATAACTGAAAAAGGCACTCTCTAAAAAAATTCTTTTGTTTGTTATTATTGTTTTTTTTTTGCTTTTCAAAATCTGAGAAATTAATTCACATAAATAAAACATTAAAAAAAATTAATAAAAAACATTCAATTATTTACTACACAGAATAATAATATATCAAAACACGTAGAAAATAGTTTTTTTTTAAAAAAAACAAAAGAAATAAAAACGAGAATAATAATAATAAACTTAATTTAAAAAAATTCTTATTTACATAATAACTAGTATTTTTTTTATTATATAAATTTAAAAAAAAAAATTATTTAATTTTTTTCTATAGTAAAACTCAAAAGCAAAAAAAAATTTATCTTAAAAAAAAAAAAAAAATTTAATTTCCTGTTTGAAGGAATTTTTTTCTTTTCTTTTTAAAAAAAAAAACTAAAAAACATAAACATTTAATTACTTATTTGAAAGACGCAAAAAAAATTTTTTTTTAATTTCGAAGCAAAAAAAAAAAAATTTTAATTGAATTTTAAACTAAAATTTTTGCTTCAAAATCCAAAAAAAAAAAAAATTCGTTCTCTAAAACAATAAAAAAAAAACAATTAAAAAACATTAAAATGTAAATGTAAGATTGCTTTGTCGAGTGGGGAGAGTGAAGGGATTGAGTGAGGGGGAGGAGCCTAATCCTATAGAAACGGATCCAGAGACAAAAATATGGAAATCCAACCTGAACTTTTATAATTATATACAACTATTTCATATTTATATAATAATAGATTTGTTTTTTTTTTTCATAGAAAAATGAAGATTAAGGTAAACGGATGGGAGGAGGAGGAGTAGGGGGATGGCCGGAATCATAGTGGTCAATCTATGTGGTCGAACAAACAACACCTCATCCGCTTCACAAAAAAAAAAAAAATCAAAAGTAAAAAAAAAGTTTTGGCTCTTTTTGGGATACAGGACCCATAGATCTACGAGGCACCCTGTACGCTGCAATAGAGTACATGATGAGTTAAATTATCCACATATCGCAAAAGAGCATTAAGTCTAAAAAAAAAAATTTGCACTAAAAATTCTTGGAGTAAAATTATTATTAATACATAAAAGTTCGAAAACAGCGCCGCCATATTGTTTTCTACTTCATTAACAACCAAAAAAAAAATATTTACAAAAATGCAAAAAAAAATTAACGATAATTAATTTTTTTCGTTAATTAACTATTTACAATTTTGAGCTATTTTTATTTGACTAAAAAAAAAAAAAATTTTTTTCCTTCGCGCATGCGCGAGAGTTGAATAAAATTATAATAATAAAAAGTGTTTTTCCTGTGTGTGTGATATTATAATAATTACTCCAAGACAATATTTTCTACTTGACGTACTTTATGAACACCGCCTTCTATTGCCCATCACGTATAAGAACATTTTATCTTATAGGTGATAGCATACGAAAGTCGTGTTCAAAAAGTCATTAATTCCTCATAGAGTTTACATTAAGTCAGCTTCTCCGCATTATACCGCACGTGCTGCTGCTGCCCCTGATTACCGCTACGAGATAATCGTAAAATAACTGCGTAGCAATACTTCGCAGCGCCGTGCGGTGAAGCTAACTTATTGTTTACCAAATGTTTTTTCAATACAGCTATTCAGGGGCAGCCATTCAGAAATTAAGTTTGAGGTATCAGACCAAAGACTCAAAGTCTTCCTTGACTTTCAGTTGGGACCTATGGCAGAGCATGGCGAGCGAACTGAGCGGCTGATGGTGTCCCGGCCCTTCCTCTTCCTCCTCCTCTTCTTCTTCTTCCTCCAACTCTTCTTCCGACGATTCTCCTTCCGCTTGAACCGCAACTGGTTCTACGGGCGGTGGTTGTTGTTGTTGAGGCGGTGGTTGTGGTTGAGACCAGGGTCCTACT
Source organism: Polydesmus complanatus (assembly GCA_034692225.1). Lineage (NCBI taxonomy): Eukaryota > Metazoa > Arthropoda > Diplopoda > Polydesmida > Polydesmidae > Polydesmus > Polydesmus complanatus. The sequence continues at coordinate 9,637 of JAQGAZ010003153.1, forward strand.
TGATAAGCAACGACCGAAGCGTGGTCCAGCTTGCCCGGCACCATAGCCAGCTTCTCGCCCAGCCTCCTTCGCTTCATCTTCTGCTCCACGGCGCTGTGGTGCTCCTCCCCCGTCAGGTACAGATCGGGGTCTTCCAAGATGCGGCGCTTGGCCACCGTCAGCTTGTAAGCAAAGTCCACCAACGCCTCGCACACGGACTTGGCGTCGTCGCAAGCCACGTCGTCCATATTCACGCCGTTATTCAGGAGATCTTCCATGCGCAGGAGGGTGAGGGCGTGGCGCTGGTGAGCTTCTACCACCGGTAAGTGAGGGTCCATGACAGCCGCGGAGGAGGAACCGGCCGGATCCTCGTTCCCTGTCAGACCGTTCTTGTGGTGCCCGTTGCTCTTCCCACGATACTGCGGCTGCGGCTGATGGTGATTGCTACCTAAGAAATTAAAAGTTTAATGGTTAAAAGAGAGTAAACGCGCAGAAAAATTTTGTTATAGCAACAGATATAAAAACTAATCCATTTTCTTTTTTTAGGTCAACGAGTTGAATGGAAAAGGAAGAATGTTTATACCAGTATAGGTGGAGCACCACGAAGTCAAACAAACAAACAAAAAAAAAAGGCGAATTGATTAGGTGAATTGAGGTCAGCAGGTAGCGTACTATTAGGGTAACTATGGCGAAGGAAATTGATTCTTAAGCCTGATAAAAACACAACATTTTAAGTAGCGTTTTCTTTTTAAGTTTAAAAAGTGTGTGAAAGAAAAAGTTCTTTTCCCTATCCAAAAGCCCTATCTTAAACGGCGGTTCGGAGCCCTACTTAATGCACCTCATAATACCTGTCTGCGTGTTGGGGTTGGCCCTGACCCTCCTGCTGTTGTTGTTGTCCTCCTTGGGAATGGCGAACTTGCCGATGACCGGGTCGAAGTTGTCGGTGATGCCGTCGCTGGTGAGGAACACGATGTCGCCCTCCTCCACCACCGTCATCGAGCAGGTGAGGTTGCTCAGCTCGGGGTTAGGCCCGTCCACCGGCCCCAGCGCACCCAGGGCGTCCCTCATGTCGCGCATCGAGTGGATGTCGTGAGAACCTATATACAAAAACAATTATTGTAATCGGTTTTTAAGACTAATAGAAACTCCATAGACTCAAGCTGCTGTAACAAAAGGGACTCGTAATACGCTTTAGTAAAGCAATGTTAAACTCAAGCGGTTGATATCAAATACAGTGGCTTTAGTGGGACTAAAAATATGTTTAGTGGGAGGGCTTTAATGGTTTAGTGTGGTTAAAAGCGACTTTAGTACGGTTTAAAATAATTTTAACCTGCTCAAATTGATTTTAGTGAAGTTGAAATTGATTTTAGTGAAGTTGAAAATGATCTTAGTGAAGTTGAAATTGATTTTAGTGAAGTTGAATATAATTTTAGTGAAGTTGAAATTAATTTTAGTGAAGTTGAAATTGATTTTAGTGAAGTTATAATTGATTTTAGTGAAGTTGAAATTAATTTTAGTGAAGTTGAAATTGATTTTTAGTGAAGTTGAAAATGATTTTAGTGAAGTTGAAGATGATTTTTAGTGAAGTTGAAATTGATTTTTAATGAAGTTGAAACTAATTTTTAGTGAAGTTGAAATTGATTTTAGTAAAGTTGAAATTGATTTTAGTGAAGTAGAAAATGATTTTAGTGAAGTTGAAATTGATTTTAGTGAAGTTGAAAATGATTTTAGTGAAGTTGAAATTGATTTTAGTGAAGTAGAAATTGATTTTAGTGAAGTTGAAATTGATTTTAGTGAAGTTGAAATTGGTTTTAGTAAAGTTAAAATTGATTTTAGTGAAATTAAAATTGATTTTAGTGAAATTGATTTAAGTACAGTACACTGCAAAAGTGATTTTAGTAGACTATTACTTATAACAGATTTTAGTGAAGTTTAAAATGACTTGAGCAAAACTTAAAGTGATTTTAGTACGGTGAAACTGATTTTAGTAGACCAATAATTGACTTTAGTGGAGGCTTAAAGTAATTTTAACGTTGCTTAAAGTAATTTTAACGTTGCTTAAAGTAATTTTAACGTTGCTTAAAGTAAATTTAGTTCGCTGAAATTGGCTTTAGTGATAAAGTGATTTTACACTGGCTTAAAAAAAAAGGATTTTAGTATTGTTCTATCTTAATATTGGCTATTGATCTACCGGATGAAGAAGAATTCATTTAAGTTGGCGCCACTCGCCCACTAACCATCTTAACCTCCGTAATAAAACTTTTTATAGAGGGCAATAGAATGCGGAGAAGCATCGCTCAATGTTGACATAGAGTTAAATCAATAGCAATAAATAACGGCGTATGGCGGAGCAGCTCGCCTATTGTTTACATCGGCTTAAGTCTATGGAGATTTAAAGGGGCAGCAACGCCTTTACATTCCAAAAGGTAAAAAAAAAAAATCAATAGATCATTAAAAATTAATTCTCTCCTCCTCCCCCCCCCTTCAACCCATTAAAAGAGGGGAAAGGGTGAGGAGAGAGAGAGAGAGGGGTTGCTAGGCGACGAGTGCTACTGACCTTGAGTCACCTCGCGCACTCCGTGTCTCTTGTTGAAGACGTACGCCAAACTGTCTCCCACGTTGCAGGCGCACACCACGTGCTTCCGGTTGGTGAGGGGCAGGAGGGGGCAGACGAAGGCCACGCACAGGGTGGTCAGCTGGCCCTCCTCCGCCAGGATCAGGTTGTGCGCCGCGAACAGCGACCGCAACAGCACCACAAACACCTCCTGAAAACATAAGACAAAAACACATCAGAACGGAAGTAGAACGATTTAAAAAAATAATAATAATTATAAAAAAGCTAAGGAAATTAAGAAAAGGAAGTGGCACCGGAAATAAGACCTATTAGCGTTTCCGAAAAAAACATACACGGGATGCAAAGTGAATTTCACCCGTTTAATGTGAAAATGGAATGTTTTTAAGCGCAAAACAGTGTAAAATGAATAAAAGATGCAAATTCGAAAACAGAAAGATGCAGAGCGGAGTCTCACTGATAATTCAGCAGATTATGAAAATGCAACTTCGAAAAAACGGGGTGCAGAGCGGAATCTAAATGCAATTTAAAGACGCAAGGCGGAATTTTGTAATCGAGCGCAGATGCAACATCGAAAAAACGAGGTGCAGAGCGGAATCTAGGTAATTCTAAGGACGCAAAATGTGATTTTCTTATTGAAAGAGCACACTCTAGGGATGCAACTTCGAAAAACAAGATGCAGAGCGGAGTCTAATAATTGCATTCTAAGAACGCAAAGCGGAATTTTGTAATTCTGATAGTCGAGCGCAGATGCAACATCGAAAAAACGAGATGCAGAGCGGCATTTAGAGCTAATTGAACGCCTTCTACAGAATAAAAGATGCAAAGCGAATAGAATAAAGGATGCAAAGCGAATAGAATAAAGATGCAAAGCGAATAGAATAAAGAATGCAAAG
>JAQGAZ010003154.1:0-13081 GCA_034692225.1 Polydesmus complanatus
GGTGTATGCAAAAATTTAGCTTGGTATAAATTATTTCCGGTCTCCATACCATTTTTGAGCTAATTTGACTGGACTATTATAGAAATTTCAAGTTCTGTTATTTGAAATTTTTTATTTTCAAGTTCTAATTTTTTTTTTTGGATAATTTAAAAAAGTTCTATTTTTTTAAAAAATAAAATAATCAAAAAACAAAAAAAAATTTCCACAACAAAAAAAAATAAATAAATAAAACAAAAAAAAAAATAAAATAAAAGTTCCAAAAACTAAAAAAAAAAATTCCAAAATAAAAAAAATAATGAAATAAAAGTTCCAAAATTTTTTTTTTTTTTTAATTAAAAAATAAGGTTCTAAAAAATTTTTTTAGCAAAAAGTTCCACAATAAAAAAAAAATGAAATAAAATAAAATTCCAAAAAATTAAAAAAAAAAATTCCAAAATCAAAAAATAAATAAAAAGTTCTAAAAATTTTTTTAGCAAAAACTTACAAAAATAATAATAATAAAAAAAGAAAACGTTCTAAACATTAAAAGAAAAAAAAAACAAAAAAGTTCCAAACGAAATCACACAAAAAAAATAATAATTATTAAAAATATCAAAATTCAATAACATCACGTAACATCAACAATCAAAAAATAAAAAGTAGATGTTAAAAAAAACCACACCTATATCTTCTCCGCGATAAAAAGCCTCGCCCAAAAAATCCACCATTTTTTTTTTTAAAGTTCCAAAAAAAAAAAAAAAAAATGTAAAAAGCCTCCATCTTTTTTTTTTTTTTTTTACATGTATATTTTTTCAACCGCATAAAAAAAAGCATTCCTTTTGTTTCAATCCATATTCAGCAGCAGCAGCAGTTGTGAGCAGGGGGAGCAGGGGGGGGGGGGAGGGAGAAGGAGGGAGGGGCGTGCATAAGTAAATTGAAGGGCTCCTTAGAGGCTTCTTGCATTTGGGTAATAAACATGCACAGACATAGAGAGAGAGTGGTTGAGAGTGCTCGGAGCGTGGTAAGGAAAACGAGTAAACGGAGATGTATATTTAAACATCTCCTTACTCCCCCCTTCTCCCTCTCTCTCTCCTTCTATACGTTAGGTTTACGTTACGTCGCTCGCTCTACGACGTGTACGCCGTGGCCGCCGGCGCAAACAACTTCTTCTTCCCCCAACACAACTTCACTTACAATCCCCCCCTACCCTCCCTCACTTATTCATGCGCACCACTCTCGACGCGCAGGCGCACTAGGCGCGGGTGATTGGATGGGGGTAGAAGCAACGCGGAAATCCAAAACCCAACATTAGTTTTTCTAGCTATTTTTTTTTTTTGTAGCTGCGTTGGCGGATGTTGATAGTTCCGATTTCTCATCCCGGAACCCAAAGTTCCGTTTTTGAGAATTTTTTAAGTTCCAATTTTGTTTATTCGAGAAATTTGCGAGAGTTCAGAGAAATTCTCGAATCAGAGATCACCCTAATTGACCCGTTCTGTTGTTATCAACTTATCTCGTTCTTTTCTCACAAGCTAAAATTAATAATAGTGATTCTCGAATCAAAGATCACCTTAATTGCCCCTTTCTGTTGTTATCTCGTTCTTTTCTCACCAGCTAAAATTGCTAAATACTGTAATAATGATTTTGGAATCGGAGATCATTTACACTGATCCGCTCTTCCAGATCTCAGCAGCAAGAATAATAACTAATTTTCGAACCAGAGATCACTTACAATGATCCGTTCATAGAGATCTCGTTCATTTTTTCGTCAGAAATCATCTTCATTGATTCGTTCTGTTGATAATCTCGTTCTTTTCTCAACCAAGCAAAGTCATATTTATGCTCGAATCGGAGATCACTTACATCGATCCGCTCTTCCAAGTACTGTATCGTTCTTTTCTCAGCAGTAGAAATAATAGAAAATTTCGAATCAAGAGATCATCTTCATTGATCCGTTCTTCCAGATCTCGTTCTTTTCTCAGCAGCAAAAATAATAGGCTATACATTCTGGAATCGGAGATCACTTACAAATATGATCCGCCCTTTTTCTTAGCAGCAAACATAATATAATTGATTCTGGAATCAGAGCTCGCCTTCATTGACCCGTTCTTTTAATATCTCGTTCACTTCATTTCGTTTGAAGAGAACTTTCAAGTTCCATTTGAGAGAAATTCAGTTCTAAAAAAAAAAAATTCTTCTCGGAGATTTTTCCCGCCTTTAATTTCCACTTCCTGTATCGAGGGTTGAGCTGACTTCCGGTGCTGATGTGACGCGCAATTAATACGCGTGTTTCTTCCTTTTTTTTTTTTATTTCCGTTTACGACTTTTAAAAAATTAATAACGATTCTTTTACTGCGCTCGGCAACACTGCCCTCTGGCGTCACACCCCCCCCCACGTGACGTCACCACTCTTGAGCGTCGTTAACGCTAAAGCACGCTCTAATAACGTCGAGTGGGAAGGAAAGGAAATCACGCGTTCGATAAATAGCGTCGTAAAGGAAATAATAGCGCAAATCAATAATATCAAATTAGCGTTCCAAAAAAAATAAATTAATAACGTTTTAAAAATTCGGTAAAGTCCATACCGCTAAAAACTGAAAAAATTACGGTTGACCTTTTTTAAAATAATAGCGTTAACCCTACATAAAATAACGTTGTAAAAACACAGACAACGTTAAAAAAAATAAGCAAATCAAAACACACAAAAATAACATACCGCAAAACAAATCTGAAAATTAGCGTTTTGATAAATCCTTTTACCGTTTTTACCATAAATAAAAAAACGTTTTGAAAAACCTAAGAAAAAGATCCAAACAAAATAACGTTAAAACTACAATAAAAAAAATCGTTATTAATTTAACGTTTTATCAAAAAATAACGTTTCAAAAATATATAATTAGCGAATTTATATTCGCTAAGAAAACCTTAAAAAATACGGTATCAATAAAAACGCTAAAATAAAATTTAACGTAAAAATATCTAAATGTAGCCTTCAACAAAAAATAACGTTTTCTCAGAAAACCTTAAAAAAAAAAAAATATCTATGAAAACGGTAAAATAAAATTACGTTTAAATATCCAAATTTAGCGTTCCACACAAAATAACGTTTTTAAAGCTCAGAAAACGTTAAAAAAAATATGCACGAAAACGCTAAAATAAAATTACCGTACGTTAAAATATCTAAATTTAGCGTTAAACTAAAAAATAAGGTTTTAAAGCTCAGAAAAAAGTTTTTTTAAAAAAAAATACGGTATCTATGTAAACGGTAAAATAAAATTACGTTAAAAAATCTAAATTTAGCGTTCAACCAAAAAATAACGTTTTCTCAGAAAACTTTATAAAAAAATATATCTATGAAAACGCTAAAGTAAAATTACCGGTACGTTAAAATATCCAAAATTTAGCGTTCAACAAAAAAATATCGTTTCAAAACTCAGAAAACGTTAAAAAAAAAAAAAAAAAAAAAAATACAGTATCCATGAAAACGCTAAAATAAAATTTAACGTTAAAATATCTAAATTTAGCGTGCAACAAAAAAAATAACGTTTTAAAGCTCCGAAACGTCATAAAAAGAGTGAAAGTGAAAAAAAAGATTCAAATTGAGCCCATTCTTTTCCATAGGAAGCCATGTAAATGCAGTCCAATAGGTTTCGCCCTATAAACAGCGCGTATCGGGCGTTACATAGGAAAAGCATAAAAACATTTGAAACACATTCACTCGATGAGTTTTACCACAAACCACCCACCGCTTATATCCACCCACCCAACCCACTCCCCTTATATGTAATATGTATTTCGGTGGGCTGCCAGATGGCGCTGCTCTCTCTCTCTCTCTCCCTCCGACTCCCTCGCATTGGTATAAGTCGCGGAAGGAAGGAAGGAATTATCGCCAGAGGTCGCTCTCCATTGCCACTGCCGCCGCCAGGGGGAGCGAGTTGTATACAAATAGGATTTAGTCAGCGCTTTTAAATTAATGAACTCTCTCCCTCAATCTCTCTTTGTGGGGGGAGTTAAGGGGAGAGTGAGGGAAAGGACCCTTTCTGCACCCAAAGATACATTCTCAAGGGCAGCGGGCGACGGAGGTGACCCGAGGGACGAAACCTTGACCAACTCTCGCTCACTCCTTACCAACGATACCATCAAATGAGTTTATTATACGCCTCGTTTTGCATCCTCCAATTTCCTAATTTGAATCCGTTCTATTTTTCCTTCCATAGAAAAGTGATAGTGACGGACGTATCCCCCCGCATTAACACGGCGCTCTATGGCGAAGCATGACCCACTTTGAATCTTTATCATTTTTTGGAATTCTTTTCAATTTCCGCGCAAATGGAGAGTTTTGTAAGACAAACACTCGCGCAAATGGAATTTTAGGAAGTAATTATACGCGTAAATGGAGTTATAGCAACGTTAACTCTCGCGCAAATGAAGTTTCAAGAGGTATTCACTCGCGCAAATGGAGTTTTTACTAAGTTAAAAATCGCGCAAATGAAGTAAACTCTCGCTTAAATGGAGACTTAGAGAGTGCAAACTCGCGCAAATAAGGTTTTAAGAATAAAAACTCGCGCAAATTAAGTTTTGGAACGTAAACACTCGCGCAAATAGAGTTATAGTAAGCAAATACTCGCGCAAATGAAGTTTTTGAAAGTAAACATTCGCGTAAATAAAATTTTTAAGAAATAAACACTCGCGCAAATGGAATTTTAGGAAATAAACATTCGCGTAAATAGAGTTATAGCAACGTTAATACTCGCGCCAAGTCAAAAATCGCGCAAATGGAGATCTCGCAATGAAGACTTAGACTCTCGCGTAAATGAAATTTTATAATAGAGTAGAAACTCGCGCTAATTGAGTTCAATCAACACTACACAGTCGCGCAAATAAAGTTTTTGAAAGTAAACACTCGCGTAAATAAAATTTTAAGAAATAAACAGTCGCGCAAATAGAATTTTAGGAAGCAAGCGCTCGCTTAAACGGAGTTTTAAGAAGTATACACTCGCGCAAATGGAGTTTTCCTAAGTCAAAAATCGCGCAAACGAAGTAAACGCTCGCTTAAACGGAGTTTTAAGAAGTAAACGCTCGCTTAAATGAAGTTTTAACCAGTAAAATCGATTCCTGAAAATCGCGACCCCGCGTCCCACCGCTTGTCAACCGCCGTGAAGCGCTATCCGCTCCATTTGCGTTAATTCGTATAGGCGTTCCGGGGCGTAGTTAATGTGGAGCCTCATATCCGGTAGTGTAGCAGATGCCGCCCACCCACCCTACGCCACCCGGGCTGATTGAATCCTAATCCCTGCCTCCGCTCTAAGCCAATTGAGCGTCTACGTCACCCGCACCCATAGGCCTCATCAGCGCCCTCTGCGCTAATCCCTCGGCCGACACCTCAATCACAACACTGAGGCGGAAAATGAACCGCACGCGCTGTTCACTTTCAGCCGCAACCCTACGAGGGTCACAGGTTAAGCTTCACATCTATCTACCCCCCTCCCTATCTCCCCCCACATCACACGCCCGGACGAACCTCGTTCCGGTAGGTAAACACGGCGCGTGGGGCCCAATTAACGAGACTCGAGATGAGAAAAGAGTTTGTCACAACCTCACAAAAGGGAAGGGGGTGCACCGGGTGTGCACTCGGGGAAATAATCGATCGCCATTGTATCGATATTAATTATCGATTTTTTTTTTAAATAATTATAAAATGATGGAATGATGACGCATCGAGTAATGAGAATGTGATGACGTTGCAAAGCGCCAAATGACGTCACACAATTTCATTATAACTCTAAAAAAATCGACTACTAAACTAGTAAACTCTAGTAATCGTGTTTTTTTTAAAAAAAATTTAGTGGACGATGCTTAAACTAATAAAATTTTCCCACTAAACTCTTACGGGAGCATGTTTACTATGCTTTCAAAAACGTTCACTAAACTCTTAAAATTTCTCATTATAATAGTAAAAGCGTTCACTAAACCTTATAAAACCTTATTAATTGGTTACTAAACTCTAAACATCTTTCACTAAACTTTAAACATCTTTCACTAAACTCTAAGAACATTCACTAAACTAATAAAAAAATAATTACTAAACTCTCAAAACGTTCACTAAACTCTAAACATCATTCACTAATCTCTAAAAACATTCACTAAACTAAAAACAAAATTAATTACTAAACATCGTTCACTAAGCTCTAAAAAACGTTCACTAAACTAAAAAAAAAAATAATTACTAAACTCTCAAAACGTTCACTAAACTCTTAAACATCAACTACTGAACTCTAAACATCGTTCAATAAGCTCTAAAAACATTCACTAAACCAAAAAAAAAATAATAATTACTAAACTCTCAAACCGTTCACTAAAATCTCAGAACGTTCACTAAACTCTACAAATCGGCTACTAAATTCTTAAAATTTCTCAATAGCTCTAAAAACATTCACTAAACGCTAACCATGGACTATTAAACTCTAAACATCGTTCACTAAACTTTCAAAACGTTCACTAAACTTTCAAAACGTTCACTAAACCTTATTAATCGGTTACCTAAACCTTTATAATTAATTACTAAACTCTAAACATCATTTACTAAACCTTAAACAAAGAAAATTAAATACTGAACTCTCAAACCGTTCACTAAACTTTCAAAACGTTCACTAAATTCTTAAACATTCTGACTACTAAAATCTAAAAATCGTTCACTAAACAAAAAAAAATTAATTACTGAACTCTCAAATCGTTCACTAAAATCTTAAACATCGACTACTGAACTCTAAACGTCGTTCACTAAACTCTAAATAACCGATTACTAAAACCCCTACACACATCTTTCACTAAACCTGACATTTCAGTTACTAAATTCTATAAATCGATTACTAATCATTAAAAATTGCTCACTAAACTCGCTTTGAATCTTTCCGTATATTTTTGTTCCTTCATCTAAACTTCTAAAGATGCAAAGCGAGCCTCCCCTTAATTCTTTTTCTATTTTAGTGGTGGTCACCTGGTGGTGGATGGAGGCAGCAGCAGCTGTTGGAGAATTGGTTCCGGCCTATTACGCCCCCCTCCACGCGCATTCATCATTTAGGCCTATCTTTACACGCCCCATCGACCACCACCCGCACCCCTTCACTCTTCACCCTCTGACGTCACCTGCCGTCGTGCGCCACCTACCGTAGCCAGACCAACACTTATCGCCATCCATCGCATCAAACGACTCTATTAAACACGCGTTTCCACCGCCTCCCCTCCTCCTGCTTAATACATACGATAGGGGATAGGGCCCCTACACACACACGCATGCGCATTTGCATAACACAGGACCGAGGTCAATTCGTTACGCCTCATTTCCGCTTATCGTTCATTATTACGAATAAAACGGCCGTTCGTCATTTTCAACGTTAAAAGATTACCGTCAAAAACTCATTAGACTCGCGAGCGGTGGCACGCGGGACACTCGATTAATGACGTCACTTATGAAATTTAATGACATCATTTAAATCATTGTATCTCAAGCGGTGAGACGCGGGACGCTCGTTTAATGACGTCAGAAGATAGAATTTAATGAAACTCATTTTTATGAAAAGGGTATGTCAAGCAGTGGGACGCGAGCTACCTTATTCAACGTATTTTCGGCCATTCAACCAATTCACTTAAATTTTTTTCGGCCTTTTGATCATTTTCCCAAATTACGTTTCAGCTTTAAGAACGTTGTTTTCGGCCCTTTGAACCTCGCTCTGTTCAACAGCCTTCGCGGCAATTATTATTCGGCCTTTCGACTCTCGTCTCCATTTTCATCAAAGCGCCGCCGCCGCAGCTCCTTGGCCCCTCCCCCACCCACTCTCTTAATCGATTCGGCCCACCCGCTGAGTGTTCGGCCCTTTGATGCCCAAGACAAACAAACAAGTGCAGCGCTCTCAAAAAGTGTTTCGCTCGGCCCTTTGTTTTGCTTAGCGGCGGCGGCAGCCATCTTGTATAAGGCTATCACTGCCACCCCACGCACTAATGGACCCCCCCCCCTCCTACAACAACTCTTTCCCGTGGAAACACACGTGACCTAAGAATAACCCCCACTCACTCTCGAGCCGCTCTCAACGTAAACAAAGCCGATCCCACGCCACCCAAACAGAACTTAAAATAATAAACCACACGCTCGGCATTAATATTATTATGTTCGCTACAACGAAATTATTACGCGAGGAAATGATAGGGCCAGTACAACGCATTAAGTTAGATTTACGTGGCTTCCTATGGGAGGGAAAAGGGCTTCACTTTGAATCTTTCAATTTTTAACCCTTCCACTGTGAATCGTTTTTCCAGTAAATCTTTTCGCTTTGAATCTTTTCCACTTTAATTCTCACTGTAAATCTTCTAAAATGTAAATCTTCTCAATGCAAATCTCTTCACTTAGAATACTATTTCCTCCTTTAAATCTTCTCGCTGTAAATCTTATCATTGTAAATCTAATCAATTTGAATCTTGCGTTCACACGTTAATTCTCGCCGTAAATCTTCTCATTTTAAATCTTTTCATTTTGAAATTTCTTCACTTGAATCGACTTTCAATTGCTTCACTGTAAATCTTCGAAACGTAAATCTTCTCACTTTGAATCTTTTTTTCTGTAAATCTTTTTACTGTGAATCTTTTTTTTTTTTTTTCCTTTAAAGCTTTTTTTCCTGTAAATCTTTCTCTTCACGTTGAATCTTTTGACTGTAAATCTTTTCCATTTGAATTTTTTTTTTTTCTGTAACTCTTCCCACTTTTAAATCTTTTCGCTGTAAAATCTTTTTCCTTTATTTTTTGTAGACCTATAGTAAATCTTCTCATGATGTAGGCCTACGTAAATCTCTTCGCTTTGAATCTTTTTCCTAACTTTAAAAAATATTTTCCCCTTTAAATCTTCTCGCTGGAAATCTTCCCATTGCAAATCTATTATCTAATCACTTTGAATCTGTTCACACACTTTAATTCTCACTGTAAATCTTCTCATTTTGAAACCTTTTATTTTGAATCTTCTCATTTTAAATCTCTTCACTTTGAATCTTTGTACAGTATTTTAAATCCTTTTTTTTTTTTTTTTTTTGGTAAATCTTCTCAATGCAAATCTCTTCAGAGTGAATCTTTTAGCTGAAACATGTTTTTGTTTAATAATTTTTATGTTGTAAATCTTTCCACTGTAAATCCTGTTTTTCTTTACATCTTTTTCTGTAAATCTTTTGTAGATATACCCGGTACTGTAAATCTTCTCATAATTTAAATCTCTTCGCTTTGAATCTTTTTCCCTTTAAATATTTTTTTTTCTGTAAATCTTCTCGCTGTAAATCTTTTCATTTTGAATTTTTTTTACATTAAATCTTTGTAATGTAAATCTTCTCACTTTGAATCTTTGTTTTAAAATTTTTTTCTGTAAATCTTTTCACTGTAAATCTTCTCACTGTAAATCTTTTCATTTTGAATTTTTTTTAAAGTAAATCTTTGTAATGTAAATCTTCTCACTTTGAATCTTTGTGTTTTAAAATTTTTTTCAGTAAATCTTTTCACTGTAAATCTTTTTTTTTTTCTTTAAAGCTTTTTTTTCTGTAAATTTTTTATATCATAGGCTAAATCTTCTCAATGCAAATCTCTTCACGTTGAATCTTTTGACAGTAAATCTTTTCCCCTATTAATTTTTTTTTCTCTCGTAAATCTTCCTACATTAAATCCTTTTTTTCTTTAAATCTTTTTCTGTAAATCTTTTCACTGTAGGCCTAAATCTCTTTTTTTTTTTTTTTCTTTAAAGTTTTTTTTTTTTTTTTTCTATAATTTTTTTGAACTGTAAATCTTCTCAATGCAAATCTCCTCACGTTGAATCTTTTGACTGTAAATCTTTTTTCTGTGCATTTTTACATATTCTCAATGTAAATCTCTTCACAGTACATGTAAATCTAATTTTCCTTATTTTTTTTTATTGTGTAAATCTTTCCACACTGCAAATCCTTTTTCCTTTAAATCCTATTGTTTGTATACCTACTGAAAATCTTCTCACGATGTAAATCTCTTCGCTTTGAATCTTTTTCAATATCATATTTTTTTTTTTTATTGTAAATCTCTTCTGTAAATCTTTTCGTTTTGAATCTTCTCCCTAACTTTTAAAATATTTCCCCCTTACTTTATAAAGAGTGATCAGTATAACGAAACTGTGTGATACATTGTTCGATATAACGAAATTTTAGGCTTATTCCATTCCCCCAAATTCAATCTACTACTCAGCGTACATGTACTTCATACAACTTTTAATCCCTCCTCCCCTCCTTAACACAACAAAAAAAAAAAATGGTTATAATGGAGAGGCCTATTGATACGTCCATCGATACTCTTAACGTACGTCATACGAGAGAGAGGGAGTGACGTCATTTGCGGTTAATTAAAAGAAGGGTCCTAAACCCAGAGAGGGTTTGGAGAGCCCTCGGAGCGCTGATTTCCGGAATCACACCGGAAGCGTGTTCCGACGTCACGTGCCCGCCCCCGCCCCCTCCATACAGGGGGGCGCTGCGGTTGTTTTCTCTCCAAACAGCGCCCTAAAAAAATAAATATCCCTTTTCCCTCTCTCTCCATCACTCCCTACCACTCTCTCTCTCTCTCTCTCTCTCAGCAGACGAAATCAATGCGAGTGGGGTTAGGGGGGGATAGGTGGGGTGCCGCGGGGGAGCAACGGTCACTCATTTCGGCCGCGGTAAACACTGCTCATGCGCGCGGAAAACCCGCATGCGCTGACCGCTGTCCGTCAAACCTCATTAGGCCTTTCCCCGTAGCCAAAGGGCACCGGTGGGGGGGGGGGGGGGGGGGAAGGGCTTAGGAGCGGAGGGGTCGATGGGGGGCGGATGGCCACCGGTCACTTAGCGCGCGGCTTTAAACATCGGAAGGAAAATCAATAAGAAGGAAACAAAAGAATGTTTCATTTTGTAAAATGTTTCTGTAACAACATGTTTCTCGGTTTCAGAAAAAAACGAGGTGTAAATTTTTAAAGTTTAAAAGGAAACAAAAATTGACTTCCGGTTTCTTCATCCCCGCTTCCCTTAAATGTTGCTGACTTCAATAATTGGCGAATAGAACCCAAAAAACATTTTTTAGAAACATTTCTTTCAAAAAAAAAAAAAAAAATTGAGAAACATTTTACGGAAACATTACAAATTTCTAAATGTTTCTGATCAATGCTGCACACCCAGTGAAACTTTGCGCAACATCGACTTTTATTATTAATGTTAACAAAATAAACATTTACGGAAACATTATTAAGAAACATTATTAAAACTATCCACAGAAACATTTACGGAAACATTAATGAGAAATATTTTAAAAACTACTTACGGGAACATTTTTAAGAAACATTATTGAGAAACATTTTAAAATCCCCTTACGGAAACATTTACGGAAACATTAAAAAAACATCAACGAAAATATTTATGGAAACATTTTCAAAATCTCATTGCGGAAACATTTTTAAGAAACATTTACGCCGTTTACGGAAACATTTTTAAGCAAAGTTTTTAAACATCTGTAAGCCTATTAACGGAAACATTAAGAAACATTTTTAAGCAGCATTTACGGAAGCATTAAAAAAAAACATCAACGGACACATTTTGAGAAATACTGTATTTGCGGAAACATTATAAACAAAATGTTTACGAAAACAAATTGTAGAAGAAACAAAGTTTCGAAAATAATAAGAAACATGTTTCCAATAAACACAAAAAAAAAATGTTTCTTGATAATGTTTTCCTACAATGTTGCCAACCAAAATAATAATAAAAAAAAAATCCCCATAATAAAAGTCTCACGAAACATTTTATTAGAAACACTCGGGCAACAAAAAGTGTCCCGATGTCGTTCGCATTGAAAACATTCGCATGTTCCATAATAAAATTTGTTCCAACGTGTTTTCTCCTATTCAAAACCTTAATATGTTTGTGACGCAGCAGCATTCCTCAAAACCCCGATTCTACGTTCTCCTTTTCCTTCCGCCTCCTCCTCCTGGCCCCCCACGAAGCTTACATAAAAGAAGGCTGCGTCCCGGGGCGTCCGCAAACACTTTTCCCACGTTACGCCACCTAGCGAGCGCAAACCACCCACGCGCTTGCACTCGGCAGGGGGCGCCACCGCAATTGTCTCCTAACTAGCTCCGTTTTACAGCAGCAGCAGCAGCGCCCCCCTGCGCCCCACCACAATACCCCGCTAATTAGCTAATAATTAACTAATCAACACAACCTCCTCCCGCACTAAACACCTCCGCGGGTGGATGACGTCACGGCTTCCTCACTCGCACCTCCAGGGGGGCCCCACGAGGTCAAAGGGCCGAAACAAAGCACTCGCTACCTGCTGTACAACAATGCCTCGCAGGGCCGGATTCATAAACTATTTCCGCTTCGAGGCCAAAACGAAGTTTGAGTGGCCCTGCAATCACTCAGCTTAGTTTAGTGAACGATTATAAAGTGGAGTGTACAGTACACTGTAATGAAAAGTTTAGTGAAGGATAAGAAAGTTCAGTAAACAACTTCTAGAGTTTAGTAGATGATTTTTAAAGTTTAGCAATGTTCAGTACTATACATGCATATGATAATTTAGTGAGCTATTTTTGAGTTTAGCAATTAGAATTGTAGAGTTTAGTAGTTGATGTTTTTAGAGTTTAGTGAACAGTTATAAAATTTAGAATTAGATTTTTTTTTAAAAAAAACTAGTGTAGGGTCATAAAAGTTCAGTAAACGAGATTAGAGTTTAGTGTACTTTTTTTTTTAGTTTAGTAAACAATTATAAACAATTATTAGCGTTTAGTGAATAAATTTTGAAGTTTAGTCAGAGAAGTTTTGGAGTTTAGTGAGAGAAGTTTTGGGTTTAGTAAATAAATTTTGGAGTTTAGTGAGAGAAGTTTTGGGTTTAGTGAACAAATTTTAGAGTTTAGTGAACAAATTTTGGAGTTTAGTGAGAGAAGTTTTGGAGTTTAGTGAACAAATTTTAGAGTTTAGTGAGAGAAGTTTTGGGTTTAGTGAGAGAAGTTTTGGGTTTAGTGAGAGAAGTTTTGGGTTTAGTGAACAAAATTTTTTTAGTTTAGTGAGAGAAGTTTTGGGTTTAGTGAACA
>JAQGAZ010003155.1:0-13078 GCA_034692225.1 Polydesmus complanatus
CAGCTGAATCAGGCGTCATTGGTGACGTCATATGCATGCAACTGCAAATTTAGAGCAAAACCAACGAATAGACCTATACTGTAGTATAATAGTTTTTTAATAAAATAATAGGGCCTACAATTATTATTTAAAGATGAGCTACCCTTTCTATAGTAAAGCTCCCCTATAATAATTGACTCTTCCTTCATCAAAAGCGGTAGGGAGCGCTCTCTACTTAGCTGCATAGCGGAGGGAGGAGCTGTCTTTTGGGTTTGGTATTTTGATGGAGATGGTTGTGATCTCGTTATCTCATTTTTATAAAAGCACATGTTTACCAGAATCCTTCATTATTTTATCAAAATACAACTATTTATTAGTTGTTTAGCCATTGCTTGACTGTATTATTCAATTATTTTGAATTTTGAGTGAAGGATTTCAAAGATGATGATGGATTTTGAAAATCCATTATGTGCATTGTTTCCACATGTGCTTTTGAGCACAATGCCTCTCCATCCTAATTTTTCCAAACTCTTAAATATTTCTAAATTATGATGAAATATAATTGTTTTTGACTTTATTAGTCATTGTTTGACCATATCTTTCATTTATTTTTGATGGATGGTTTTTGGTTACAGAGATGTTGATAGATTTTAAAAAGCCACGAGTATTTTGAGCACATGTGTTTTAACAATCACCATCCATACTTTTTTCTCCCACACCCATTCTTTTAAATAATTATGATAAAAAATATTTTATTAATTATTATTTACATTATAATTATAATTTTTTTTTCAATGTGCTTTCATTCTCTTTGTTTTTTGTAAACACAAATCACTCAGTCTATAATTTAGATTTGTACATTTGTCAATCAGTTTCTTGCTTCTGAACTACACATTGCATTTGATTGATATCAATATAAGTTATTAATCACAGTTTTCAGTCTATTCTGACTGTTAATCTGTATAATTTTACATCAACTGCTAATTGGTGATAGTTGAAAGGATCAACCCAAGGCTGTGTGTTGGCTCATTAAATATTCACTAATTACTGTATTTTCAGCTCTCAAACAAATTTGTTAAGATTTTTTTAAATGGGTAAAAAAACCATGATCTACTAGCTACTACTTTTTCTACCAGCAATGGTTAACACTGTCCCTGGCCTCAGTAGCAAAATTACAGGATCACCCACCTCTGCTCTAAATTATTTGATAGCAGCCAGTTAGCATTTGGCTGAAAAGTTTATAATAATAGAATATAAATAAAATATACTACTCAGATTTAGCGATGATCAATGTAATTATTTTTTAATTAAATAATTTTACTAAAATGTTTTAAAACAAAAATTTAAATAAAATGCTTGGAAAAATGTAGTAAAATTTGTCATCGTTTTTAAAATTTTTGAATCTCCTTCTAGTGGATAGTTTAATAGAGAGGTCGCTAGGTGGCGCTAGTTAAGGAAAAGGAGGAGGAGAGTGTTACTTGCGACTGCTCCGCTTGGCGGTGCAATGCTCGCTCTGCCTTACTCAAAAGCGTTTCTTCTCTTCGAATCCTTCACTTATTTTATTCTTAACACTTACTAAATTCCCCTTTTCTAAGCAAACATTTTCCAGTAAAATGTGAGGGTTATTCAAAAAATAAAAGAAATTTTATCTAAAAATAAATAAAATCTATACATTTTAACTATTTATAAACGACCTTTCCAATGCCTAAGGTACTCTTATAAATTAAAGGATGTTCAAAAAAAAAAATATTAGAGAGAAAAACAAAAATCTTAATACTTTATAAACTTCCTTATCAATGCACTGATTTTGCTGTTAAATGAGGGCTGTTCAAAAAATGATTATATATATTTTTTTTGCTATTTTAAAGTGTGATATTTATTTTCACAAGTGGCTTTCATTTTCGCTTTTGAGGAAGAATAAAAACCCCTTCTACCGCCTACGTTTAATTTAAATAAATAACGTGGTGTAGTTGAGAGGAATGTTTAAATCAGGTGGGTGTTAACAGTTGATTACTGTAAACTTGATTTTCAAGTTCATTTCTCATGTGCAAAAAAGGTAAAAAAAAATTATCAAATTAGTTTCTACTGTAAAAAAAATAATTTAATTACTGGTACCGGTAATTAAAAAAAAAATTAAATATTTTTTTTTAATTGGCTTTCAAACCACATTTTGATTTTGCAATGGATATTCAAGAATTTTTTGGCGTTTTAATCATAACATAGTAGTACTATTTTTTAAACATCCCTTTCAAAACTCGTAGACATTCCCACAGAAAGGCAAGGGTTGTTCAGGATATAAACAGATATTTTATTAAATTTTGCTTTTTATTATCAGGATTTACTGATTTAAATCTCGATTTGTAAATCCGGAGGAACCGACAAAGTGTTTAACTATTCTTAACCATCGATTTTGATTGCGCAATCCGAATTTTATTGCATCTTCATCTGACGCAATTCCTACCAATTTATCATCAAAACGATTACATAAACAATTCTTTTTTTCTGCTTAAAATGTGAAATTTTTTTCTGTTTAAATTTTTCTCTTATAAAGTTTAACAAAATTTATTTTTTTTAGCCTTGAATAAAATTTGTTAATTGATTTTTAAGAGTTTATCTTAACGATTGTTTTTTCTTATCAGAAGGTGTTTTTATGGCTTTCTTATCACTCACTGACTCAATGTTAAATGTACAGAATGTTAAGCGAGTGCGATCTCGTGACGTCAGATTTTTTTTAAAAATTAATAGTGAAATTATAATTATATTGTGTGGTTTTTGTCACTGTCAGTCACCATGGCTCAGACAATAATTACATGTTGACTGACAGTAGCAAAAAAAAAGATTTTTTTTATATAGAAAAAAATTAATTTTTTTTTTAGAAAAACAGAATTACTGTATGTTAAACAATTTATTTTTTTTTATTATTTATTTTTTTTTTTAATAAAATTTTTTTTTATTTATTTTTTATATTTTTTTAAATAAATTTTTTTTTTTTTTTGAGAAACAAATTTTTTTTTTAATTTTCATCTTTTATCTGTAATTATAATAAATGTTTTAATTTTTGTAAAATATAAAAAAAAAAAAAATTTTATTACGAAAAATTAAAATTTTCGTTATAACGAAAAATCAAAATTTTTGTTATAACGAAAAGTTTGTTATATTCAAACATTTATTTATTTATTTCTTTTAAAATTTTTTTTAAAACTAATAAAAATGCTTTAGTTGAAACAAAAACCTAAATTTCTTTAAGTGTATTTAGGTAAGCGGAGTAACCGGGTAAGAAAGTAACCGAGATAACCAAAATAGAAAAGTTTGAGTGGGCTGCACCTGTCCTTTTCTATGCTAAACAACTGGACTTACCTTGTCCTCAATTTCATTTCGTTTTTACACGCGAAAATCTTTTATTATTAAATAACATTCAATTGAATTAAAAAAAAAAAAAAAAAGATTTTAAATTTTCCAAGTTCAAGTTTTTTACATTTATTTATTTATTGATTTATTTATTTAAATAAAATACAATGCTATTCGTTTGTTTTCATGTTTTTAATATGTTAATGAATAAGATAAAGAAAAAGAGTTGTTTTCATTTTCCTAAGTAAATAAATCTAAAGAAAATGCGGGGAGTGTTTTCTTCATGCGAAAATTATCATGCAAATGTCATTGCTTAAAAATAACAAAAAAAAAAAAATTTTAATTAAATTTTTTTTTATTGCAGTTAACCTGTATAAGGCGGAAACTTGTAAGAACGGAGAAAAAAGTTTGGAATGCAATGTTAAAATCGCTCTAAACCCTTCAACCTGTCTAAGACGGAAACAAACATGCATTTTGAGCACCAAATTGCAAACCTTGTTTAAAACGGAAACTGTAAGAAAGAACAGAGGTGTTGGAAACGCTAACATCGCTTTAACGACGGAAGAAACTGTCTAAACGCGGAAATGTACGTGCATTCTGAAAACCAAGACCTGTTTAAAGCGGAAAACAAAAGATTCATTTCGCTTATTTTATTCCCTGGTTAAAACGGAAACCTGTAAGAACGCACACAGTAGCTGGGTACCAGACGATTCCGCATAAAGCAGTTTATAACGTAAAGCGGAAAAACTTAGCTGTTGTATTCTGCTGTACTGTATTTTAATTGTATGGTTAGAATTCAGAAATGAACGGAGGAGAGTGATAGAGAGAGAGAGAGAATGAGTGAGGGAAGTAAAAGTTGTTTTTCCTACGTCATCAAAGCTAATAATAAAAATAATAAAAACGAAGGATGTGGGTGTGTTCAACAGGTTTCTTCTCCTCCTACATATTAACGTCCGCTGCGCAACGTTTAAACTGCTTTCTACCTCCTTAATGTCGTTATAACGAACTTTACAATTCTTTACTTTCAAACGTACCGATATAACGAAATTTATTTAAAAAAAAACATTTTTTAAGGGTAAAAAAAGTTTTTTTTTTTTATAACGAAATATTGACAAACCGACATACCTTTTTTTTTTTTTTTTGTAATAATAAAAATTTATTAAAATACCTACATGTACTGTATTAAAGAATTTTCGGTATAACGAACATTTTGTTTTATCCATAATTCAAAATGAAGAATCTTTTGGTATAACGAAATTTTATTTTTTTTAACTAAAATTCAATTATGATGATATTTTCAGTATAACGAAATTTTTTTATATACTGTACTCAAAATTCAATAAGAAAAAATTTTCGATATAACGAAATTTTATTTTTTTTAATTAAAATTCAATATGAAGAAATTTTTCAGTATAACAAATTTTTTCTATTGTTTTGGTAAATTTAATGTTAAGAAATTTTCTATATAACGAAATTTTCGTTGTATCGACATTAACTAAGAAGTTTATTTAGCAATTTTTTTTTTTTTTTTGTTAAAGAAATTTGTTTGTTAACAGTTTGAAACAGACATTACCAAAAGAAGAAGTGAACGGTCGCGTGTAGGTAGACGCTGCAACAGGGAGTGAGTGAGGGTGGGAGGGGAAGTTGAAGGGGTTGAGGGTGTTGGCTGTGGAGTGGGTGGCGCTGATTGAGAGTAGGTGGGGCTCATTTTTCTTGAGCGTTGAAGCAATTAAAACCTTGGTTTCATTGGCTGACGACATATGTGCTCGGGCTCACACAATATGCAGGGATTTAACAACATCTGGAGTTAACAATTAACTCTTAACCAATTTATTATGGATTAATTGTGTGGATAATTCAATTATTTTCTTAACAATTTTTCGGTTTTAATTTAATTTTTTTTTTTTTTTTGACACAGTTTCACTTTTATTTTTTTTTTCCATTGACCTCGTTTAAATTAACTGTACATTTCAACTGAAAGTTACTTTTCTTTGGAGTTTGTTGTGTGCGGATTTTTCATTTTGTTTTTCTTTAAAGTTTTTGTGTCACAATTTTTTTTTTTTTTTTGGATTATTTTTTTGTTTTTAATGTGATAACCAATGGATTAATACGACTTAATAATCATCATTTCATAATTTAAGGTAAGGGAAAAATTAATTTTGATTTATTTATTATACCATATAAGGGCATAAAGTTAGCTCTAGAGTTTTGCTTAATTTCATTTAAAACATCTAAATTTCTTTTATATTTGTTTGCCTTTAAAAAATGGTTTTTTCTTACATAAACCTTTTTTCCCTTACATTAAGAATTATTTTTCCTTTACATTAAGAATTATTTTTCCTTACATTAAAAATTATTTTTTTTACATTAAAAATTATATTTCCTTACATTAAAAATTATTTTTCCTTACATTAAAATATTTGTTTTCCTTAACTAAAAATATTTTTTTTTACTTAAGTTTCTTTTCTTAAATTAAAAAAAATTTTTTTTACCTTACATGTACTGTACATTAAAACTTTTTTTCTTGCATAAATATTTTCTTTTACGTAATTTTTTTTTCTGAAATAAAAATAATTTTTTCTTTTGTAACATTAAAACACTTAATTAAAATTAATTTTTAGTTATAAATTTTATTTTCTAGGAAATGTTTTTAAAAATAATTCATGTGCTATGGATACTTTATCTTATACAAAATGTAAGTTAATTGCAATTAAAACAATTTTTATAATTCAATTAATTACAGAAAAAAAAATGACAAGTTTTATTAAAATAATTTCTGTAGTTAAATGTGATAAAATGTCAAGTAGTTGACCAAAGTAGAGAAGACACCACAGTGGATATCAAACACTATGGAGAAATTAAAACTGCCATCACAACAAATAGAACCAAAGGTATCTTTCATCTTTTTATAAAAACAATCTTATTAACCAAAAAAAAAAAATATTATTTAAAATTAGCATATTTGTCTTGTCAATCGGGTGACATGATTGTCAACATCGACTTCAAGGAACCATTTTTTGGGTTTGTTTTTGCCAACAAGGATCCACTGAGCCCATGCAAGGTCGAAGGCAATGGGAAAACTAATTATGCCATAAGTTTACCTCTTCAAGGTTGTGGTACTAGAGAGGTATATACACACACACTCACCCTACCTATAGCTTTTACAGCTTAACAATGTTATAAATTAATATTGTGTCTCATTATATAGCTTTTTTTATTATTTCTATCTTGTTAGTGTTAAAATTTATTTTCCAATTCACAGAACAACTACCACTCAATAAATAATAATTTATTTACAATATTAATTAAAATTTTTTTTTTTAACAATGTCAGTTTTCATAATTAAATTTTTAAATCCTAATAGAAAAAATATACTGTATAATTTTTTTTTTTAGTTTAAAAATTTCTCATTTAATATATTTAAAAGACAATTATTTAGGTCAAAAAAAGTAAACCAGTTTTTTATCTTAGTATAAATGTCATATTTTCTTGCTTTTGTTTTAAGAATTTATTTAAGTGTTATATGTATATAGTTTAAAGGAATACATTTGTAGGAACCAGCAGGATCCAGGACTTTTATTAATGACATTGTAGTCAGATTTCACAAAGGCTTAATTGTTGATGAAGATGAAGTTAAGACCATCATCTGTAGATATGGTCCACCTCTACCACCTCCAATCCTGCCTCTTCCACCACCACCGTATGACACATATACATAATCTTATGTCATCATAATAATTATGTTCTAAATTTTTACTAATCCTGTTTATAGACCAGTCCCACCTCCTGCTATTGTAGCTCCACCCAAAAAGTTGACAGAGGCTGAAATTTATGTCATTTTATGCGTCCTCTTATTCTTGGGTCTCCTATTGCTCGGTATTGGTTTAGCCTACTACTGCTTGAAGAAAAGGAATGTGAAGATTGTTCGCAAGAAAAGAGCTCTCTCTACTGCTCCTGCTTCTGAAATCACCAAACTCAGTGGTTCAACTCTAGGAATTATTCCTCCATTCAGGATACCTCACGCCAGGGCTCGTTCCGTGTCTACCTTATCAGATTATCCCAGCGAAACACCTAGTGAAGAAACATTAACCCGCACCATTTACGAGCAGGATTACATCAAGAACATCGAGGATCACGATGAGTCTGTGCTCTCAGTGAGAGAGTTAATGCAGCATCAGCTGGTGCCACCAGTCTATTCCAAGATTCACCGGAAGCAGTTCGAGACTGTGGAAGTCCGGGATGAGACCACTTTGGAATCTGAACTGATCGAGGAGTACAAGAGGAGGACCTTAGCTCAACTGCAACATATTGCCACCATCAATGAGACCTCTTCCAATCCCGAGTATGCGGAAAGCGTGCCACCCCACGAGCCGGAAGCTATTCAGCTACCTCATTACGACGAAGTTGATGGGTTAGTGCCCTTAGATATTGCCGAGCCTCCCGTTCTTCTCCGCGGTCCTCCAGCCACTTCATGCCACATGATCGACGATTACTATTTAACCACGATAACTGAGACCCAGACCCAAGAAGATGAGGAACGACGTCAGAGGGAAACTGTCCAAACCCACATGAGGTCTCCACCGCCCACTAATTGGGACGTGTTGATCCGAGCTTACCCTCCGGAATTAGAACCTCCCAATGATAGGGCTTCTTCAGTCACTACGGATTCAGAGAATGAGCAATGGGATCAAATGTCTTACATATCGGAGAGACATCAAAGCACGTACGACGATTTCTCTTCATCGGTGGTTCCACCTACACCCAATTGGAATGTCCTGATCCGAGTTCTTAAGCCTAAATTACCTTCGGAGCCGAGTATCCACGAAGATGACTTGGAGAGTGTGGATGAGCTGTCGGAGAATGATAAGGAGAAGTGGAAAAAGATTATTACCACCGATACCACTTTAAGAAGTATGTTGGAGGAGGCTAGGACCGTTGAGGAATTTGAGAACATCCGGCACGATAGTAGATTCGAGCGCTTGTTCTTGCCCCAGAAGTGGGACGTGATTATCAGAATTCTGTCCGAACCGCAGGATGTAGATAGGGCTCATAGCGACGCTTCTTCTACAATTAGTGAAGCGACGCCATCAATTTCTTCTAGTCACAGCGGAACCAGTGGACAATACTCGAGAAGATTTGGTGAAACCAGAAGTCGAAGAAGTTCACTTTCGCCAGTGTATGAATATGATGATTATGATATTGATGGGAATCTTAATTTAACAAGGTATAAAACTTTAAATAATTAGTATTCACAATTATCTGATCAATAATATTAATGTTGGTGGTGTGCTTTGCTTGTTTAGATCCAGGATACCATCACATTTATCAGATTTTGATGACCAGGAGGAAGAACAGGTCTATGGAGGGAGGAGGCTGGCAGACTCTGATTTGAGAGTCTTGCAGAATTGGAGAGGGCGACAGGAAGATGATGAAGATGTGCTGGGACAATATTTATCCAGCGGTCAAGGGCCAATTGCGAGGTCAATAGCTCAAAGAACAGAAGTTAAGCAGAGCTATTCTAAAGCTTATGAGTATTGAATACTCTAAAAGTTGGACGCATTAAACGAGTACAGTGAGTGTAAAACAAAGGTTGAAGCCAAATTATATGATGTTTACATTCACTAAAAAATTCAAGTGTACTAAAATTATTGAAAAGAGGTGTGCATTACAATGGGCTTACCTTTTGCTTATTAGTCTTTAAATTTAATTTAATTAAATTTTTTCATTGAATATTTTTACATAATTTTTTTTAAGTTATAAAGTAATTTATTGCTTGACAATTATTATTTTCATTAAGTTCTGTGAATCAAAGTGTGTGATTTACTTTAAAAAAAAAATTTTAGTAAAAAAATACTAATTCTTGTGCCATGTTTTTTTTTTTTTTTTAATTTGATATTGTTTACATGTTGATTTTATTTTGGATAATTGAATAATTATTGTGTTCAGAATTAACATTGAAATTAACAAGTTTGTATAATACATGTATTGCTTTTTACTATTATATCTGAAGTAATTAATGTTGTGAATATTGAAAATGTCAATAATAATTATTATTGTTAATGAAAGATTTGCAATCAAATATTGATGAAAGATTTACATTAATATTGATGAAAGATTTACATTAATGTGGATGAAGGATTTGTATATCAATATTAAAGTAAGATTTACACTAATATTGATTAAAAATTTACACTCATATTGATTAAAAATTTACACTCATATTGATGAAAGATTTAACTAATATTGATGAGAGATTTAACTAATCTTGATGGCAGATTTACACTAATGCTGATAGAAGATTTACACTAATAGTGATGAAAGATTTTCAATAATATTGATTAAAAATTTACACTAATACTGATGAAAGATTTAACTAATATTGATGAAAGATTTACACTAATATTGATAAAAGATTTACACTAATACTGATAAAAGATTTACACTAATATTAATGAAAGATTTACAATAATTTTGATGAAGGATTTACAATAATTTTGATGAA
Organism: Polydesmus complanatus; assembly: GCA_034692225.1. NCBI lineage: Eukaryota > Metazoa > Arthropoda > Diplopoda > Polydesmida > Polydesmidae > Polydesmus > Polydesmus complanatus. The sequence continues at coordinate 9,830 of JAQGAZ010003155.1, forward strand.
AGATTTACAATAATTTTGATGAAAGATTTACAATAATTTTGATGAAAGATTTACACTATTATTTATGAATGATTTATACTAATATTGAGGAAAAATTTACATTAATATTGATGAAGGATTTGTGTATCAGATTTACACTAATCAGGATATGTCGTATGAGGATATTAAGCGATATTTAGTTTGGAAACAAAACCGTAATTTAGTAGATAGAAAAAAAAACAATGCTTTTTATTTCCGCAATTTAATTACAATATGTACACAAAAATAAACAATAGCTCTCATTCACACTTTCCGCACATGCGCACCACTGAATAAATAACACACACGCGTGACGTCACCATGTCTCTTAATAACCGCCGCCGCCTCCACCGAGGCCAGTTCCACCGCTGATGCTCTTACCGATGTGGAAACCGATGTTACCCAGGCCGCCCAGGCCCCCGCCGTAACCACCACCATAGCCGCCGTAACCGCCATAGCCACCGTGACCGCCATAGCCACCGTGACCGTAGCCGCCATAACCAGAGTCGTAGCCGTAACCGTCACTGTGGAACAGCTTGTGCTTCTTCTTACCTAAAATGGCGCCCAAGATGAGTCCCTTGAGGGCCCCAACACCTAGCCCTAAGCCCAGGCCTCCCACTACTAGAGGGATGCCGAGGTCTAAGTAGAGCTTCTTCGAGGGAGCGATGGGGTATGTGGGGTGGTGGGCGTAGTGACCTCCGTAACCCCCACCACCACCACCGTAGGGGATGCCGTAACCTCCGGATCCATAATGACCTCCATAGCCTCCTCCTCCTCCGTAGCCCCCGTAAGAACGCCCGCTGATAGAATCCTCCTTCTCTCCGTCTGCTTTGGACACCGGAAGATCTTCGCTGTAGATGAGGAGCGGTGACGTCAGCAGACACACGCAGCACAAGTAGCTCTAAAAAGGGAAGAGATAGGTTTTTAGTGAGATGGGCAGCTAAAAAAAACAGCCACTAAACTTTATACAAAGTCAATTTCAAACTAAAATTTTGGGCACTAAATTTGGAACTAAATCATGTTAAAAACATGAATATGGACACTAAAACTAAATAATTTGATTTGAAATAGAAATAACTTGTCACTAAAATCGTATATTCAGTCACTAAAATCGTATTTTCAGTCACTAAAATCGTATTTTCAGTCACTAAAATCAAATATTCAGTTACTAAAATCGAACATTGTCACTAAAATCGAATATTTTGGCACTAAAATCGAACATTGTCACTAAAATCGAATATTTTGGCACTAAAATCGATTATTCAGTCACTAAAATCGAATATTCATTTACTAAAATCAAATATTTAGTCACTAAAATCAAATATTCAGTCACTAAAATTCAATATTTTGGCACTAAAATCGAATATACATTCACTAAAATCATATTTTCAGCCACTAAGATCCAATATTCAGTTACTAAAATCAAACATTGTCACTAAAATCGAACATTGTCACTAAAATCGTACATTGTCACTAAAATCGAACATGTCACTAAAATCGAACATTGTCACTAAAATCGAATATTTTGGCACTAAAATCGAATATTCAGGCACTAAAATCAAATATTCAGGCACTTAAATTTGAAATACTGTATATACAGTAAACACTTAAAACTTCAAATCAAATAAAAAAATTGACACTAAAGTCGAACATTGTCACTAAAATCGAATATTTTGGCACTAAAATTAAAAACAAAATTGACCCTGAAATCTTAATATTTAAATTTTCTTAATTAAAAAAAAAAATGAATAAAATATTTACCAATATTTTCATATTGAATATTATTGTTTCGTAGCGAAGTAAAAATCCCTTATTATTATTATTAATGATTGTTGTTGTTGTGGTTTGGTCGGCTAGAGGAGTGAAGTGATTTCAGTAGAGCACCGCACGCACTTATTTATATGGAGTGAATAAGAGTGACAACTTTCCTCCAAAGAGTGATGGATGGAAAGCCCGACTTCCGGGAAACCACGTGACGCCACCCAACGTCACTCCCTCCTCCTCTCCTCTCTAATTGTCGTACAAACAATCGAACACAACGCACACTCTCTCTCGGTCGGTGGAGGAGGGGGCGGGGCTTAGAAACAATCATTTAACACCGGCGACTTATTCACCAGCGTTATTACACACTCCACTTGAGGTATTCCAATATTAAGCAGCTGGCGATTCATCTTAAAACCAACTACTAAACATCAAAGTCTTAAAATTTGGCGACTAATATTAAAATTGGCGACTAATATTAAAATTGGCGACTAATATTAAAATTGGCGACTAATTTTAAAAACTGGCAACTAATCTTAAAATTGGCGACTAAATTTAAAAACTGGCGACTAATATTAAAATTGGCGACTAAGTTTAAAAAACTGGCGACTAGTATTAAAATTGGCGACTAATATTAAAATTGGCGACTAATATTAAAATTGGCGACTAAATTTAAAAACTGGCGACTAATCTTAAAATTGGCGACAAATTTTAAAAACTGGCAACTAATCTTAAAATTGGCGACTAAATTTAAAAACTGGCGACTAATATTAAAATTGGCGACTAAGTTTAAAAAACTGGCGACTAGTATTAAAATTGGCGACTAATATTAAAATTGGCGACTAATATTAAAATTGGCGACTAAATTTAAAAACTGGCGACTAATCTTAAAATTGGCGACAAATTTTAAAAACTGGCAACTATATTTAAAATTGGCGACTAAAGCTAAAAGCAGGCGACTAATTCCAAGGAATTGGCGACTAATATTAAAATTGGCGACTAATTTTAAAAACTGGCGACTATGGTAGGGGGCCGAAAAATGTTCTGTCTTGGGGCCCCGCTTCAGCATGTAATATTGCTATTAAAGAGAAACTTTAAGCGTCTCGCTGTAGTGGCGACTAAAAGCGTGCTTTGGCGCCCAACCCCCTCTTTCTATCCTCCTGTCACTCACTCTTTCCCTCTACTAAGACCACCTCCTCTCTTTACCCGGTGAAGGGGTGTGCGGAGTTTAGGCGTGCGGCTAATTGCACACTCGGCTGAATGTGTGAAAGCGAAGCGGGGGAGCAATTTTAGTGAGCGCTAATCGTTAGCGACACTCCCACTTATCCAATTAGCTTAATCGCCACTTTCCACTTCCGCTTCACACTCGCTGCACTCTCTCTCTCCCTCTACCTCTTTTTTAATACGCTTTTATTAGCTTCACCTGACCGTATAAGAGTATAACAGTATAAGAGTATAACAGTATAAGAG
>JAQGAZ010003156.1:0-13076 GCA_034692225.1 Polydesmus complanatus
CCCCCCCCCCCCCCCCCCCCCTCTTTCTCCAAACCCACTAAAAAAAAGGGACCTACACCACGCTTCGTCTGCTAGTTCTGTTTGATATACAGTCAACTCTTAATAAACATTGTGAACAACGTGAAGAGTGATGATGTTTTTGTTTCTGTTGATCTTAAGGAGACAAACAAATCAATTTAACCAAATAAATACAGGTTTCTTAACTCTATAAATACGCGTGTACAAAAAAAAAAATTCTACGAGGTTATCAATTTGATCGAACGATAAGTGCGTGGTAATCAATAAAAATGTTCGAGTTATTTAATGGACAATTAGTTTGATAAATGCAATACACTTTCATCAAGAATCAATTTTACTAACTCCATTATTAACGAGAAAATAAAAATACATTATATTTAGCACTGACCACTAATTCGATGACTACAAAACATACTAAAGTTTTAATGTGCTCAAGTTAATAAAAAATGGGAGAAACGCGGGACTTAAAGAAAGGTGAGTAGAAGAGGCAAGAAGTCAAAAAATGAATAAAACCAGTTTAAAAATTAGCGGCAGTTTTAAAAGCTAATCCAGTTGCAATAAACCTATGCGTTACACAGCAAGAAATGTTAAGTAACAGCAACTCCCATAAAATATCCTCCTAAAATTCAACAATATCAAAGTTACGTATAACCTAATTTCATCAAATGAATTTATGAGGGAAATTCGATATTTAAAAAAATTGCTAAACTATTTTTTAAAGTGCAGATTTACACGGAAAATAGATCAGTTAAAATGGGCAATCCAGAATACTGTATTTAACGGGAATATCATAAGCTACCTTTTTTTTTTTTACCTAGAAATATCGGCTTTAAATTTGATCGAATGGTCTGAAGTGCATCTTATGGTCCCAATCCCAAGCTTTCATATGTTTACATTCCCACATTTCCCACGCTTGCAGTGAGTCAAGCATGTTTCGCTACATATGGAATGTAGAAATTCCTAGATGCAAATCCGACAACTTTATCGGCGTCAATAGCAGTTACAGGGGGTAATAGCCAGTTTTGTAAATAACTGTAGAACAAAAGACAGTTTTCAGGCCCTTCTGAGCTTTCTGCTGCGAGCTATAATCTAGTTCGTTGTTACTTGCTTATTGCTTATGTATCTATTTTTTATTGTTTCTATAATAATTTACAATTGTCGCAATCTTATATAAATTTGTTATAATATATATATATATCACTGTAGCTATGGGAAACATGAATTAAAAAAAAACTTTTGGAAGTGTCAGACGTGTTGAATTTTGCGCCTGCATTAGTAAATTTATTAATTGTTAATTAATGGGATCTTTAACCTTTGATGTCTGCCAATAACATAAGGCCGTCAGTCGAAGCAGGTTGTAGATTTTTAGAGTTGGTGAGAAAATTTGACGTGCTTGCTGAATATAAAAACGCCGCACTTTACCTCTTGAAACATAAACCGCTGGTTTACTACGGAATACATTGGACTACTAACTCCACCAGCGTTTCATCGATATCACATTAATTTTATGATTGTTATTGTCATGACTTATTTCGATTATTCCGAACTCTAGCTAAGAACCTTACAAGGCTTTCGATATGCAGTATTACGCAAATGCGAGCTTAAACATAGTTCGTCAACGGTAAATGTTAAAAGCTAAAATAATAACGATCTTAAAAATATAAATGCGTCGTGCTTGTTATTAGTACTATACAACATTTTTATACTATGCTAATTTTTGCGCGTTTTCGGTAGGGGTAATAAAAGAAGAATAATTAAAAAATCAATGATTTTCGCCGAGTAATTTAGATCAATATGTTTTTGACGGAAATCTATGTTTTAATTACTTACGAAAAATGACGTTAATTATTTGAAAATGATGGTGAAATAAATAAAATAAAAGAGAGGAAGCAGTGTTGTAGTTGAGAGCTGCTGCTTTCCATAGTAAAACATTATTTTCTTTATTCGCTTCACCAACTTAATTCACTAGAAATATGCAAACACCTTCCCCTTCGTCTCACTTTTTTTCTCATTACTTACTTTAAGCAGCGCCCCTCCATGCCAAAGTTAAAAAGGAATCGAAAGAGTGTGTGAAATTTAGCAGACAGCTTTTCAGACTTAATTCCAAACGCATTTTCTGCTCTGTCGCCTTAATTTTTCCCAAACTCACATTTTCTGCTTCAATTAAGTTTTTCCAAACAAAACAATTTTCTACTTCCGTTCACTCTTCCTTTGCCAATTCTTCTCCATAAATAACCATAACTAAACAATAAATACCTAGCTTTATGCAACGGGGTATTTTTTTTTTATTTTATTCGATTTAACTAAGCTCCCCACTAGTAAACGATTACCGACACAATGCCAGTTTCAATTACACGTGATGCAAATTTCGAGGAAATCTCATTAGATTTAAGAACAAAACAAAATTGCAGACGACAGACGTAAAATATTATGGAAGAATTTAAACTTACCTCAAAACTTGTTTCATCAGCCAAACGCAATGTTCAAAAAAAAAAAAAAAACTTTGCATTTCAATCACTTCATGAATAATTTCCGGGCTGGTTCCTGCGCGTAGTTTTATGTCTGAAGTGTGTTTGTTTTCCATTTAATGCAACAACAATGGTATGCAAAAATTCGTTATAATAACTGTTAATAAATGTTCCCGCGCACAATAATTCTGAAAATATAAAATAAAATATAATTAATTAATAGGTTTGAACAAACAAAAAAATAATAACTGTAATGCGAAATTTTTATTAACACTAACTACGTAGGCCATTTTTTAAATTAGGATCACGATAAAGATAAGCTACCATCAAATCATTCCAGCTAATTTTTGGTTATCCTGCCTAACGCTATCTGAGTCAAATTTTTCGAGAATGTTGTTATCCGTTTATGTTTTGTAGGACGCGGTGAGAGCTATAAAATTCAAAAATTAGCTGGAATGAGCAATAAGAGTAATAAGCCACCCTTATACCAATTTAAAAGCCAAACGATATTATCATTTATCAATATTATTATTTCTAACCTTGAGAACTGGTACACATTTGTTTAAGAAAAGTTTTAATACACTCATATTTTTGTAATTAAAACATAACTCATAAAAGTTAATTTAAATAAATTTCCACAGTATAAAATTTTAATTACCGATAGTATATTTTCATTTAAGTTAATTTAAAAAAAAACTAGCACGCAAGGAGAGAAAAAAAATGCGTTTTTAAATTTGTTTTGTACAGTGTATTCGTGTTCAGTATTTATTCGTTAAATTACCGGTAAAACGAAAACATTTTAAACACGCATTATTTACATACCATAATCACTACAGTATGTAAAATTGCATCGCACTGATGCAAAATATTATATTATTCGTAGTTAATGAATAGAATGTGTCTGTATAATAAACTAGTTAGCTAGTAAATATATAAACACCAATTTTCCAAAACGTGACTAGTTAATAATTGTAACGTTTGCTTTTTTTTTTTATGACTTAACAAGCAGTTCCGGTATTAAAAATATAATTTTTTTATTCATCTCGGGTGTTTTGAAAATTCACAGAGGCGCCAGCTACTCATTTTTATAGTGCACGTGAATTAAGCAAATCCTCGTTAATCCCTCGCATAATGATTTCGCAAAATCATGAAGGATAAAGTTGGTTGAGGATTAATTACACCGACTCTCATTTCGCTGCTGGAACTAATCAATTTCAGTGCCTAGGTCTGCTAACCCTACTACATGCACTGTTAAATACTAAAACTGTGGAGTGGACGGTCATACACTTCATTAACCTTCCATTACATTCCAATCGCTTTCATTAATTAAGATTAAAAAGATGGAAAACTGTGATCTTTTTACAATAGCGAATATAATGCAACGTAATATCATAAATAACAAAGTTTGAATTTGCATTTTACGAGTTTATTCTTAACCGTAATCGATCCAAACTACAGTACAAAATACAGTATGGCATTATTTGCACAGTGGGCCATTAGGGCAATCCTAAAAAAAATTATTTTACAGATGTTTTAAGGAACTAGTCATTGTATAGACTATAGATCAATAATGCCGCGTTCGATCCCATTTTTTTTTTTTTTTTTAAATTAAGAGTATAAAATATTTTTTAAGACAATTTTTTTTAGGATTGGCTTCAATGCTAAGGAGCGACTACAAATATCACCCTTAATGTTAGAACGTTTTTTCTTTTATTATTTGAGGTTGATTCACATTTGAAAATATAAAACGGTATCTCAACATTAAAACGCACTTTTTCCGATGAAATTTCATCAATGTGCGTAGCGGACGCGAACACACGTGCGTTTTCGAATGCAAAGAATGAAACAAAAAATATGGCGAGCGAGGGGGAGCGAGAGAAAGAAGCCATTCACTTTCTTTATTTACCTTGATTAAATTAGCATTGTGATTTACCGTTGCACAATTTCCACTTTTCTTTATACGGTTAGGCCTACCCACAATTCACCTCACAACCCACAACCAACTTCCGCGCATATAAAAAATTAAATCTAGCACGCATTAAAAACTCGTAAAAAGAATATTATTCTCAAATTATTCTTATTGTTGTTTTTTTACGACTCTAAACCAACAATCTAACTCTTACTTTCTTCGATTACGTTTGCAAAACATTAACATTTTTATCGATCGAACAAGATTTTAATTAGACTAATGCAAAAATTGTATTCCATTTAATTGGTCAAAATGTTTTTTTCAAGAAAGGTAAAGAAAGTTAATATGCTGTTCATGTCTTGAATAAACAAACCATTGGAAATATAACCTTTAAAAAACGCCAAAAACAAAAAACAAACACACTACAGCACCCGTTGTATTACAGTAATTTTGTTTTTTGAACAAAATTTTTATTTCTATTCACTTTTTAAAAATACTTAAAAAAATACCTTTAAAAAAAATACTAAAATTCGAAAAACGGAAAAAATGCAAAATCGAAAATCGTCCAGTTTTTTCGTTGAAATTTTATAGAAAATTTTTTTAAAAAAATCCTGGTGAATCGTCTTCACATCATGACAAGAAAATCTCCGTCATATTGATTAAACCACATTTGGTTGGTACAGCATGTACCGTAATTAAAATGCATTTTTATTGATTTCCGAGATCGATTTTTGAATTTTTTTTTTTCTTAAAAGAAAAAGTTTTCATACAGACAAATTTCAGGGCTGGAAGCGGATTAAACCCTTTTTAATGAATTTCAATAAGAAAAATGTATTCGATATTTCTCAGTTTCAATATTTGCGCTCCCTTCTAGAACTGACTAATGACGAATATTAGAGTTCCACTATACTGTATGACTAAATAAAAAAAAAAAAACAACCACATTTACTCTTACGATACAAAAAACCAGATCTATAAATAACACATTTTATACAAATGAAAATTGTGTGTATGGAGATGTGTAGTAAAGTGCGCGAGCGTATAACGCAAATTATTTGATGTATGATGTGTGAGCATATGGCTTGCTTATTATAAATGAAAAAACGGTTTGAAAAAAAATATATATATACCGGTAAGAGATGTAATATTTAGTGGAGGCGAGGTATGTATTTTGGTTGGGTAGGTGGAAATGGGTGTGCGTGGGTGGAAGTGGGTGTAGCTGTGACGTTTGAAATGTGGAAGACTCAGCGGTGGCATAAATGCTCAATTTATGTGTTTGTAGATTAGGTTGACTGTTATATTTTGGCGCTTTGCTCTAAATACTCTCGCTTACATACATACTACACCTTTCCAACGTTACAAACACACACGTGCAACGCCTATTGCTAAACCATTTGACAACAAATGCAGATTAAAATCTACTAACGACGCAACCAATTTTTAACCATATTCAAACTCGTTCATGCAAACTCAACTCTACAATTTGCACTCGTTACAATTATTTACGACCAATCGGGCACAAAATTGTTAATAATAACAACGTTTCATTCTCAACTATTAAATCAATCATCTTTGGTCTATCATCAATCATACTTTGTGTCAGTATTTCAATGTTAATAGTGAATAGAGTAAGCGTACCCTGTTAATAATAATTATCCTCTAAGAACTCGGATTTTAACTTTTTCAGCTTGAAATTAAATTATAAACCTTATTATAGAAATGAAAGTACCCTACAGTAGAATATACGCGAACAATGTTAAGCCTATTTTTCATTAAAATGCATTTCGCTATTACGGTATTTCATTTTACCATTAAATATTTTTTCGATACAGTATTAAAAAAAAAAAGGAAAACTCCCACATCTGCTATTTGACCTTGAGCTATTATGTTTCTTGAGGCAAACAAATCAATTGGATAAAAACCAAAGACCTAGTGTAGTAAGAACCAGAGCCTGATTTTTGTAGAAATTTAACTTACAAGATTTGTCAAAAGTCCTTTTTTCATTTTGAACAAATATTGAAGCAGTCCTCAACGATAGAGTTCTTGGAAGCGTTAGCACGAAATCCTACACCACTTCGCTTCGATACAATGTACCAGTATATTGTATGCAATAGCTACCCACCAATCAATATAGGTACAGGCGCACCCAAAGAGAGAGTGGAAGTTAGGTGTTTTAAAACCTTGCCCAAAAAAATAGGTAAATTTCTGGGTTTTCCTGAAAACATTTTTAATACAGTATTCTACCGTTTTCTTTCATAAAGTGGCTTGTCTAATGACCCACAATACCTAATCGAGCTGGCAATTACTTTAATAAATGTTCAAGACTCCTATTCCATGAAAAAAAAAATCTGTAGTGCCATACTGAATTACTCTTTGCATGGCATTGTTTCCAAATAAAATTTATGATTCGTTATGAAAGCATCTTGCTTTACAAAAATCGAGCTCGACCTTATAACGGAGAATACATGAAGGTGTGCAGTACTACACGTAAGTAAACAAGATTTAACTTTTCATATAAAAAAAAATGTCTAGATATGCTCAACATTTCTTTAGATTGAGTACCGTTACGCAAGTTCTATGTGCGCGAATTATAAATAATTTCAATAGTAAGTAGCCTAACTGCTGCTTCCATTCCCCATCCGTTCTAAATTTAACTATTTTTTCCGTTAACTTTATAACTTGAGATCCTACATTTTAACGCAAGAGTAACATTATTATGATTAAAATAGCCTCTGACCAAATCAATTAAGTTTTCAACTACAAAATTTAAAAATCAATTTAATGATACGCTTCCGTGGAATCCCCCCTCCCCCACTTCAAAATTTATATCAACAATTAAAAGACATTTTAATTATAATGAAGCTGTAGCGCAATGAGATATCCCTCAATCAATAAACTATGTTTTTTTTTTCTTCAAAAACATAATATTTCATATTTACGGTACCAATATGTTTATCTTTACAAAAACTGTCCAATTTCAAGTGTATGGTAACATTTCATAATTATCGCCTAATTTACGAGAGTTTGCATCAAATGCATATCATCTGCTAATCAACATGAATAATAAAAATTAATTATCTGATAACCCCGTAACTTTATTTTTGTAAACTTTGCCTTAACTTAATTAAACGATTCGTCCGCATTTTCTTCAATTAACCAGAAATAAAAAATAAATAAATAAAATAGTTGCTGTTTAATTACACGAGAAAGTTAACTCACTTTCCCTCTCTCTCTTACTCCCATTGCCCTTATCTCCTCCACTTGCTCAACTACTGCACAAAATTAACACTTCTTTTTTTTTTTTCTTCTCCACATACACACACTTTCTTTGCCTTTCTCCTTAATTCCGGTGGGAATAAAATTGATGAAAATTATTATCTGAGCTCGAGTCGCCATTTATTTCACGTCGTATACGTTTACCACCCTTCGTTTTCTTCCCCCACCTTCCCTCCCCCTCTCACCTTCACTAACACCTATACCGACACTTATCCCATCTACATGTGTTTGTAAGATGGAACGTGCAAATACATGAATCTAATGTAAGTGCTATGGCGAAAATTGGTTTTCCATTTCGAGCGAATTACAGATGGCAGAGTCAGATTGAGTCAATAGCAGCTCCCGCACCCACACTCGCTCTTTTTTTTTTATTCAATGCAGAAGGATGGAGCGAGAGAACGAAAAAAAAAAAGGTGAATGTGACAAATGAGAAATGAGACGTAAGCCATTTTTTTTTTCGTCTTAGGCTTTCGCTATTTATTTCACACTCTTTCGTATAATTCGTTAGTGTAAATGTGGTTAAGAAATGATGTGGGTAAAATTGAAACGCCGAAGAAGGAAAGGTAGCAAACGAAAAAAAAAAAAAATCAGAAGATCGAATGTGCTTGTAGGAAATGCAAAAAGCGTTGAATGATGTATCGAAAAGCACGTTGTCATCTCAATTGAGCTTTTATCATAGTAAACAAAATATTAGAGAAAAGTCGCGAAAGCCCCAGATAAATAATAGGTCAAAAACATTTGACAGCATAAATAAAAGTTGAGGTAAATTCAGTTGCTATTTACACATTCATTAATTATCAACGCCGCCGCGCACGGAGCCGGGTTAAATGTACGTGCAAAATGTAAACAAATAATAAATGTCAGAAAATAAAATAAAAAAAAAGACAGAAAACGAAATAAGCAATTAAAAATAAATTTCCTTTTACCATCAAGATGATTAATTAACTGCATTTTATATAAACAAGTTGTTAGAAAAATTGAAAGAGTAAATTTGTCATTCACTTTTAATTTACGAGAAAATTTCTTTTGCTTCAATATGCTACCCATTAATTTTGCTTATCGCGTTTATTTTTAATCTTCCGTTATAATAATAATTAGTTTATAATTTCAATTTAAAAATTAATAGATAAGAAACAAATAATTCATAACTTACAAAAAAATTAAAAATTTTCCGAAAATACGTTTGAATTAATTTTTTCGATGGATTTTAATTAAAATAAAATTCAAACAAAAAAAAATTATTATTTTTTTTAAAAAAATATCGATGACCTCGACGTCAATTCTTTTCTGTTCATTTCACTTGCTTTGAACGTTTTTTGTGTGAAAAAAATTGTAAACGAAAATAGAGAATGAAAGCAAAAAAAAAAAAAATAGCGCGCGTGTGCGGCTTGTCACATCAATCACAAGAAAAAAGCAAAATGGCTAAACAGACAATTTTGTTGAAAAGCAGTGTATGAAATCTTGAGATATACACTTCCAAATATTTAAGTTTGCTGAAAGAATCAACAATGTCGACGTCAACGTGATAAATATTTCAAAGAGTGTCATAGAATGAAACTGAAAATATATATCGAGTGGCGCAAAAAAAGTGGGACTCCTGTTATTATTGTCATTGTAAAAAAAATTGTAAAAACTTTAAAAAGAATTTTATTATAAAAACCACGATAGAAAGTTAATGAAATAGTGACGTCAAAGGTTTAGCTAGTAAGTGAAAATTTTTTTACAATTTTAAATTCGCCAAAAACATAATTTGGTTATATTGAAAGTTTTCAAGAGGGGTCCCACTTTTTTTGTGCCACCCGATATATAGGTACGAGTATATGCCACGTATATTTAACAGTAAAGATGATCAACCCACCAAACTTCGAAATAGAAAAATAAAATGCTATCGCAATTTATTTTTAAAACGTTAAATGCAACAAATAAATGTCATTTATTTCTTCTCTAATGCTTTTTAATAAAAAATTGATAATTACAAGTTGTAAGCCAACTGGAAGATAATCCATTGTCGTAAACACCACCTACTTTATCTTCCATTAACCAAAATGAATTGAACGCAATTACCGCACAACTGACCCGTTTCAAAAATTATTAACAGATTTCTTTCCACTTAAAAAAATCAATAAAGGCGAGCCAAAAAAAAAATGACCAGACAAAGTCTTTATAGCTCTTAAAGAGACGTGACGCCAATTATTATTTTTTTTTTTAAACTTTTGCTTCTCAACTCATACGTTAAAATCTCAATCTTGAATTTAGAGGATTCAGTTTCCAAAAACAAAATTTTAAATATAAATTCGAAATCATTAAAAATGCTTCCCATTACCATTATGCGAAAATACACGGTAGTGCAATAAAAAGTAAGCCAAATCTTATTTTATAATCTCTAATGCATGATTATAATAATCTTACTAATATTTTGAGAACCGAATCAACATAATGCAGTATCAATGCCATAACATTAATTTTTGTAGTTAGGCTATTTAATTTTAATGTATATGTTGCCTCAAATTTAGAAAAAGATAGAAAAATATGTCTTTCAACGTCATCCGCCGAAATTTAAATAAGTGCATATTGTCATATAGAAAATATTATTAATTAAAAATGGTCTTTTGAACAATTTACATGATGCTTCAATAAAAAGTAAGCCAGACTTTAATTACTAATTTTTAATTTTATAAATAATTATTAATAATACTTTCTAAATATAAATATAGTATGCAAATATTTATTTCTTTATTTTAATGTGCAAAGTTTGATTGGTACAGAGCAGTACAAAAATTCCTAATTTCTGTTATGCTTCAAAATTTTTCTTTCATTAATAATTAAATCTTTACAATGCTAATTCAAGATAAAAATAAATTCACCAAAATTGAACTAACCAAAAAATTTCTTTGAATATCAAAAATATGGTAAATAATTTGCTTTAGGTCCAGAACGCGTTTACGTAAGCAATTCTTTTAGAAAACGCATAAGAAAAACTTGATACGCTAAGTGGTCAAATTTGAAAATATGTGCCCTTTCGTTATGGTCTGCCTAAGACTTTAAAATGTACGGTAGTGTAAAGTGTCTATGAACCCTTCGATTTTATCCATCACAAATGCAATGCTCCATCACTGTAATTAGGAAATCAGTTTTAATTTAATTCAATGATCGATCCCCATTTGTTTGATCAAATAATTAGGTCGGTGAGTATCTTCATCTAAATTGACGTTGGCACCAAACACTGAATGTTGAATCAAGTTATAGCTTAAATTCCTCAAATGAGCTTCTAAATGTACAAAAAACGAAGTTTGACATTCAAAAAAAAAAAAAAAAAAAAAAAGAGACCCAAGACAAAGATGGTTAGATCAGACGACGACTAGAAATAGTTGAATTTGTAGGAAGCTGCGTGGTAAACAAATGATGGAAAAAAGTTGGTTACACCCAAATTGTTAATCAGAAGAAAAGAGAGAAGCAGGGCCCCCTAGTGTGCAATGTTAACAAATAAAATGATGCAGCCAACTAATCACTCGGAACTGCATGCCAAAAAAACAAAAACAAAAAATAAATAAAAAAAAAAAAAAGAGCGGAAAAAAGCAATCGTCATTTCAATTAGAATAATACATTTCTATGTCTGCCAATGACAAACATCAACTTCTTCCTATTTTTATTTTTTTTTTTTTATTTATCATTTTTAATTTGCTACTATAAATGTAAATGACGATGCATTTACACGATTACATGTACATGAAGACACAATGACTACAAATTCCTTCAATTCCCAGTCGAATGATCCCTGAAACGACATTCGCACTCTGCAATCCCATTTGTTTGAAATTAGTAGAGAAATTTGGGATTGGGTCCTTTTTTTTAAACATTTTTTTTTTTTTGAAAAGAAAAGGTAAAAGCTAACTCTCAATTACCTTTCACGGAGAATTTATCTTAAACTGATTGAAAGTCACTAGGGAAATCCAAAGCGTTCAATTATTAATCCTCACTACTTTATTATTTATCTGTTAAATTAAATAATAAATCAATAACAAGAAAGAAATATTTCGTTTTCCGTTTAGAAAATGTTGCAATGGAGAAGAAGAAAACCAATTTAGAAAAGTCAATTAAATTAATACCGGTACGTTGAAAATGCAAAATGGAAATATTACCTTCAAATGAATTATAATTTGCAGAATGTTTTCAAATGTATCAAAGTGTTTTATGTGTTCAGGTAAAAATTTAGTCCTAAAATGCACGAGTGAATGTTTCGTGCGTAATCCCAAAGCGAGAATACATTATTTATAAAATATATATATATTTTTTTTTTTTTTGAGTTTTCTCAACTAAAAAACAATACGTCATTCATATAGCATTGACGAAAAAAATTCATTCGCTAAAAAAATTTAATAAATTCGATTAAAGCAATCTAATTATTTCTCTAAATTAATCACATTACGCATAAGCTTAATAATAATTTGTTAGAAACTGTAACACCTCCTGTAAATAGGCAATCACTAAGAACGCGCATGTTTAGCAGACAATTGAACATCATTATTTTAAAAGATACCGTTAATCGAAAATTCTTTTACTCCTTTTATGGCTGAATATAATAATATTACATTCTACTTTTTTTTTATTTTACTCCTTTTATTGCTGAATATGATAATATTACATTCTACTTTTTTTATTCATTAATAAAATCTGCTGCTTATTACTTTATCAATTTTCTATAAATTTCAAATGTAATAAATACTACCGGCAATCTACGTTATAATTTCCAAAATTAAAAAAAAAAAATTTCCTTGAATTGTGATATTAAATTATTTTTACAAAAAAGATTGCAAAAAACAGTAATTACCATTTTTTTTTTAAAGAAAACTTCCCTTCAACTAATTCAATTATTTATCCGTACGTTAAATTAAATACTGTACAGAACTAAGCAATAATACAGCAATCCTAATCGGTATCAGCATTGCAAATTAACATAATAAAACCTTAACTTTTCAAATTCATTGATTTTCCCAACTTTAAAAAGTGCAATAATAATTATTACGTTAATTTTAATAAAAAAAAAAATCATTCAACAGCAAAATAATAAGCTAATTAATTAAATATCTAAATGCTAAATTGCTAAATTACACAACTAAAATAAAATAATTATTTTGATTTATTAAACCAACTTTTAGAGAACCCATAGTCTAATCACATCCTTTATACAGTACAGTAAAAGTTAAATAACCTTTTTTTAAAAAAAGTTATTTAACTTGTAGTAATGGTAAGCAGTTTACTAAATAAATTACAAAACTTTAGTTCAAAAAAACCCCCCAAACAATTGGGGTTAAGTTAACAAAAATTAAGAAGATTTATTAGCCAACGAAACTTTTTAGAAGAAATAGTGGCAACTAGCACGTCTCAAAAACACTGCAATCTTTGAA
>JAQGAZ010003157.1:0-13062 GCA_034692225.1 Polydesmus complanatus
AGTTTAGCTGTCGCTTTATGAACTGGTCACGTGATATCCGTGTGTTCGGAGCAGGACAAATGAACATACCTTTTGATTGCGGTAGTTGAAAGCTAGTTGTTAATTGAATTTAATTAAATAGATAAAATTACTAGTTTGCTTTAATTAACTCTAATTAACTCACGTTCTGTAATTACTAAAATGCAGATCACCAACTGCATGTACATGTACAGTGTGTTTTCTAAAAATTTAATGTAGCCTACCTGGACTAAATTATCATTAGATGACACTTTGCGTCAAATATACTTTCGTTTAAAAATAAAGATCGCTGTTTAAAAAGCGAAAGTTGGAGTTTAGCAGGTGCAATATCGTTGTTCGAGAATTTTAATAAAAACTTTTTCTACCCTCAAAATTTTAATAAAAAAACTTTTTATTATTTCTGAAATTCTTCAAACAGAAAGCTTCCCTGTATAAAAGCCGCAAACTTCTTCAGTTTCTTCAATTGCCATAACTTTTATTAACACGAGCGCCGCAATTTATTTGCGCCAGCAACAACAAAAAAAAAAAAAGAGACAGTAAAAAGAGAAATTTGACATTTATATCAATATGGCACACAATATTGACGCAAATTCGGTTTCATCAATAATTCTAAAATGTCTTATTTTTTTTATTTTTTTAAATAATAAAAAAAAAAAAAATTGTTAAAAATCTCCCACATACAGCAACGCCGAAGTTGTCAACATGGGAAATTGGTTTGTAACAGACGACACGCGCATTATAAATCTCCTCCAACACGGCTCTTACGCCTATATTTCGGCGAGATTCGCAGCTACGTAATCCTCGCTTTAGTCGAAAGTGATAGGTAGCTGCTATCTCCATCAATATAGAAAATAAATACAGCATTTGAAGAAAAAGAGGAAGAAGGGAAACTGGAAGAGATTTTGAAATACTTTTGACACGTTTCGCTCTATAAAAGAAATTGCAAATTGAACCGCAGCGTGTACGAGTGCGTCACTCAATCGCACAAAAAAACGTGCGAAGTGCGGCTCCACCCCCGCGCTTTTCTTTTTTTCTTCTTCTTCCATTTGCGAGCCAACTCCAATTTTTATTGCTACCTACCATTTCACTTCTCGTATAACGCGCGTTTATTTTACGCGATTGAAGAATTAAGTTGCATAAAACCCGCCGCGACATATTATCGCGAGATAATATGAGAAGAGGAGGAATAACCTGACACGGTTCCATATTTTGTTAATTTACCTAAACTGGCGTTATACCGATACACCAAAACCTCGCTTTACAACCTGAAAAACATGATGCAAAGCGAATAAAAGTTCCTCTATGGGAAAGCATAGAACTGTCGTAATCTAGCTGTAGAACTCATAATAATTAAATCATTTGAAAAGAGTACATATCCAATTGTTTTCGATCTGCGTTCCTCGCTTTGGAGTAGAAAAATTAAATTTTTATTGTTTTTTTTTTTTTTTTTTTTTCGTAAAAAGCTTTCGATTTACGTCTCACAAAATTTAAACCACAGTACATGAGTATACTTCAATTTAAATTATCTTTGCTTTTAAGACATTTTTTAATTAAAATAGTTTTCGGGTACTTGCGCAAGTTTCAGTTTTTATTATAGAAGACTTGCATTTCTATTTAAAAAGGAACATTTCCTACAAAAAAAAAACAACTGCTGACAATATTAATATTTTATTATTACAAGTAGAAACAAAAAAAAAAAAAAATCAGAATTAAATTCCAATAATATTGGTGGCAATTCCTAAAAAATTTTATT
The DNA here is from genome assembly GCA_034692225.1 of Polydesmus complanatus. NCBI lineage: Eukaryota > Metazoa > Arthropoda > Diplopoda > Polydesmida > Polydesmidae > Polydesmus > Polydesmus complanatus. The sequence goes on from JAQGAZ010003157.1 coordinate 1,772, forward strand.
TATTGGAAATGCTCCCTTTTCATCACTCATACAGTGTATTATGTATAGTCTATAATATGTAAATGTATTACTATTATACGATAATATTAATAATGTTTTAAAAATTCATTATTTATTCTTTTAAAAGTTCGAAGAAACTGAGTAGAATCGAATGTAGAATTGATATAAAAGCGAAAATAATCATAAAAATGATGCAAAGCGAAGTCGGATAGTACATGTAATAAGGTGTAGATGCGAACTAAAAGTAAAGAACCGGCAGTAATTTTATTTTATGCATTCTAAATATTTTATTCTTAGTGAGATTTTTCCGGATCAAGTGCGTTATTCGAGGACTTGTACGGAGAATTCTCAGTAAACAATTTGAAGAAAGAGAATCGACGTTCTCCCTACTTACAAATAAATACGTAATGTACAATCCCCCCCTTTAATCCAAAAATTACAACGTTAGCCTTGTGATGAACGCCGAGCTCGATTCTTACCGTCATTAATTCCCTTCTTATTCAAATTGACAACGCTGCTAGGTAGAGCCATCCTCGCCATTACATTTACGTTAGAAATGAATAAGCTATTCCTGAAAGAGCAAACGTAATCAATAATATTTACACTCGTGTTATGTAGAGAGAGAGAAGAGATAGCTTCGTTGGTTCAGACCACAAAATGTCAAAGGTAGTGAGGCCGATCCAGTTTGATTTTTTTTATTTTTATTCTCTTTCTAGAACGGTTCAACGGGACGCAGAAAAACTATTTAATCGCCTCAACAGACGCTATTATACCCTGACAGCTCGACAACTCTTAAAACACTCTATAGCTCAAATTCTTTAAATATTTTTTTTTTACTTGTTAAAAAAATAAATAAATAAATAAATAAAATTGTCTGCGCGTATTCGAATAATTAATCAGCGTGCATGCACTTAAAAGTTACAAGCAGCTTTAGAATAATAAATTGCAGTATACAGTACATGTAAATAAACACAGACTCAACAAATCAAGTTAGACTAAACCTTTCTTCTTGAAAATGAAACTTAACAAATTAGTTTCGAAACAAAAGTCGCAAAAACCAAAAATACATAACCCGGTTATAGTGCGATCAGGAAAATGGTAGAATTTTAAATAGAGTTTTTGCACTATCCGCGGACTTAGTATACAGACTTTTAATCCCTAAGAACCAAAATATGACCGCACTATAACTTTGCGAAATCGCATTTTAAAAGCGATTTTTTTTTAAACACATTTTTCAATAGTGCAAAAATGGAGCAAAAATCGCACTATAAACAGATTTCTTTCTAGCATTATTTTTAGCATTAGAAACCATTAGAAACAATTCTAGTTTATTAGAATTTTGAATTATTTTCACTCTTGATTTTCATTAGTTATTTTTCGCTTACATCATTTCAAAATATTAAGAGTTTTAATTCCCGAATTTCAGATCTTTGACATTCAACATTGCGGATTTTTGAAATTCAAAAAATTCTATATTTTTACGTAAATTGATCCACACTTTTTTAATAACAAGATAACTATTTTTGAGAATTTTGGCCAACTGATAAATACGCTTTATACGATACATTTTTCAACTGAAGCCAAATTTATTCTCCCCACACTTATTTTCCATAAATTAACACTTGAATGAATGAAACTTTTCATGCAAAAATACAATTTTTACAAAGCAAGGTAAACATTTAAAATGTTGAGCTGCTTTGTTTTTGCACCAAATGTAAGAATATGTAAATGTATTATTAAAAAAAACCCCGGTCTATTGCGCGGTATGCAAACCGCATTAACTAGTTACAAACGCGTGTAGGTGTAATGAAAAAATAATTACGAAAGCCGTATTCAGCGCAATAATAAATATCCTGCATTCGGTTGAAATGCTCGTCTACGGTAGGCGTTAGAAAAAAATATAAGTTTGAAAATCCGTTTAAAGGTTAGTCGATGCTATTCCGAGCGGATAACGATTTTCCTAATCGCCTTTACGACTCGAATCGTCTCTCCCACTTTACAAACGATTTTACCAATTTACGTGAACGTAGCAATAAAAAAAAAAAAAGAAAAAAAACTTAAACAATTCTAATAGCAAAGTTGGAAAAAGATTTTAAAAAGTTGGGAGATTCTAAAAAAAAGAGGAAAAACCGTCATTACAGGTGCATTAGTCAAGTACAGTATTATATTATTAAAAAAAAGCAATTTAACTTTTCTAAATAGATAAAAAAAAAATGCAAAAATCACAGTTTTAATAAAACATTTCATGTTACATCAACAAAAAAAATAATTTATTTGGGGAAAAAAACCCCAGGCTTCGAAATGCGTTTTTTAATACCATTAGAAAAAGAGGAAGAAGAAAAAAAAAAGTGATTGAAATTCTTTTCTCATAGCCGTTACGTAACATCAGCAGCGACGTATTCAAATTATGTAAAATTGCTCGTGTCAAAGAAAAGAAAAAAAAAGCCGGCGTGTTGTCGGCTCAAAAAGCTGTAAAAATTCTTTTTTAAACTCTTCGCTAAACTATTACCATTCAAGTACGCAAAGGTTGGAAGCCCAGCTATGGCTCTTTCTATTGTCATTTCGCTTCGAAGCTCTCTTCCAAATTATTATCTCCCCCCCGCCAGCGCCATAACTTCAAAAAAATTCCGCGCGCCCAATTTCCCGGCGGTAAATCACAGCTGCTATTATAATACACCCCGTGATTTAAAAACTTTTTAAAAAAAAAAAAAAAAAATGCCTTATAATATTCTGCGGCAATTAACGTTTCGCATACCGTTAAAAAAAAAACCACGGCCTTATTTCTAACGCTTATACCGTACAGCAAAACCTCTACACTGTGTCCAAAAAAAAAAACGTACCCAATCGAATTAGTATTAAACCAATTTAGAACGCAGTGGGTGAGCAAGATGCGTTTTACTGCTTGTGCTGAGACCGAAGGAAAATTATTTTAAAATCAGAATACTGTAAAACAATTATTATTCAATGTTAAAATAAAATTCGGTACTGTTCTGTTTGGTGTCAGCCATGCGTAAAATCTATATTAATCGATAGTATCGTCATTCATTAATCGCTTTCGATACTGTAATCGATTAGCTTCTAAATTTCAATATTAAAAATTTATATTTTTATATGTGAATCGATGTTTTCGATACTATCGATAGTTTTAGATTTTACGCGTGGCTGCCACCAAACAGAACAGTACCAAAAAGGTCTGTCAAGGCACCGTGTATAAATATACTGCAAATCGCTTTCAAATCAAAAAATAAATATCGAAAAAATAATAATTGGAGGTTTCCTTTTCAAACTTAACATTACGACTCGGATAAGCAAGACTTTACTGCATTTAATTGTTAGCTTTAGCCACATCACAGTTGATGCGTCACTCACAAACAAACAAACAAAAAAGTCAAAACATTGTTTTTAAAAACTTGATAATTTTTTTTTTTAAATACTTGTATATTTTATTTTTAGTCGAAAGTTTTTCCGTCGCTTCGCAGCCGTCTCTCAAATCTTAAAAATAAACCGGTCGTGACGTCATCGCCTTGTTTATTTACTTAAAGTCCATCGACCAAAAAACTTTTCTAACACTTTTTCTTTCTGCCCGCCTTCTTAATTTAGTTGCAGAAAGTAAAAACGTTACGTCAGCGTCGACTTGATAATTAGCAGACGATGATATATAACTTAATGCGAAACGAGCTGAAAAAAGACTTTGGGGGAAAATAGCGTTCGATTTTGGAAGACGACGGTAAATTAATTTTGACTCGTCAATTAACATATTACGTTCACGAGACTGACAGCTAACACACGAAGTATTTGAATACTCCGACACGTGACAAATGCGCGACTGAAACGTATTACCGGTATGCGGTGCAAAAATATTGTAGCGTTTCCGCTGGCAATTCCCGCTCTCGTCTCGACAGATGCGCGTTAAAAATAGCGTACATTCTGTTTAGTACCGAAATTATTACTCTATCATGGTCACTTTAGTAACTTTCTCGCCACATTTTATTACGGTTAAAGAATGATGGCGAGAGTTAAAAACATGGTAATGAAATTGTTGTTCACAATTTATTCAGCCTACAGCTGGAGCTAAAAATTCATCGAGGTGACGCCGCAATTAACTTTTTCACCGCAATAATCAATAACGTTACCTTCTTATTATGCCGAGAATTGTAAGCGTTAAATGTCGTCTAAAATTAATTCAGCAAGATTTTCACGCTAAAAAAAAACCAAGCAAAAACCAAGAACCTTTTGTAGTTTAAAAAAAAATCGTGAAACAAAATTTCAGCACTATTTTTACGACGACGAAACTCAAGAATTGTAGTGAAATAACGGCGTAATTTCATTCCGCTAAAATTTTCATACTTGACGGTTTTTTGACGGGATGAAAAAATCGCGAAATCTCGTACAAAACAAAATTAATCTCGCGTAAAAACTGCTTCGCCAAATACTTAATTCCGATTTAAATTCTAAAAAAAAAAACATTAATAGAAAAACGACTAAAATAATTAATACAGTACCATAAAAAAAAAATATGCCAGTTTAAACACAATTTCAATGCATAAAAGAGGGAGAAAAGTTTACCGGGATCAATACTTTTGTTACGAAATAAATGAGCAAATAACCCCATTTTCTTTCCAAATATCACTCGAATCGCGCAATAACGAACGCGGATTCTGAAAAGTGCATTTAGTTGTAAATAAAAAGCTATTTATTGGACTGAAAAACACGCTTCGACTCCCCTAGCTATACGCGCACAGCTGTAGCTAGAGCAAAGGTAAGCAATGTGATCGTTGACATCCACGCGCTAATACCTCGAAATGGCATCCAAATCTTGTCTCCCTGCTGTATTCGCGGTTATCCCTCCACCCACTCCCGTCACGGCACACACACGCACACGCACTGGTATAAATTAGCTGCAAACCAAGTCAAGAAATCTCCGAGTTTTGAAAAATCTCAACAAAAACGTAAGAGAAAAGCGGCGTTGTTTATTTGGAAACGTTACACCGCTCGTAAATCATCGTAAGCAATCAGTTGCACCCAACGTTAAGCTTAGCAGAGAGAAAGCAACACTAGTGCGGGTGAAAAAGAAAGGGGTCGGGAGAGAGTGAGGGGGGATGGGGGGTGGATAGGGGAATAGAGTCGGTACAGCAGTTAACGCGCTTTCAACGCTCTGACGTCAATCGCTCATCGTTATTTTTACTGGATGCCAATCTAAACTCTTCGCGCAACTACAAAAACTGAAAACGCCTACAAAACATTTCAACTAACTCTATAAAAACCTCAGCATATCGTAAATAAGAGAATGACACACGTAATAACCGACCAATAAATCCCTCCCTCCCCGTCCCCCCCCCCCCCCCGCAATCCTTTTACCAATCCTCACATTTGCTACCTAAATACATTCAATAAGCATTCAAACTCAAAATTAATTTCTTTTAAAAATAAATGCGTTATAAGTAATGCTACGGTATGATTAGCAAAAGTTAAATAAGAAAAACTTAATAACCTAAAATAAAAGTAAAACTCGGTTATTTAAAAGACAGAACATATGACGTTATATCAGAGTTTTGTTACATCCGAGTAACCTAAAAGCGAGCGATTGATTCCCTCAATACTGCGGTATTAATACGTTCATACTGTCCATTATTTTTTATTTATACACCGTGTCCACAAATAACGTGCACCCAACTAGCCTACACATCCTTTTAGTAATTTAAATTCCAAATATTTTTAATGTCACATGAAAAAATATTGCTTTAAAGAACTTTTTTTTGACATTTAATTGTCCTATTCTGTGTTTAAAATATTTTCTTCCGGTCTCAACGCAAGCAGCAAAACGTCTCATACTGCACTGTACTGTATCTACTGGTAGCTTAGTCTCAAGTACAGTATCTTTAATAAGCTTATTTTATATTTAAATTAGGAAAACTATAAAATTAAATATTAAAAAAAAGTCCTTAACTTTTTTGGGTGAACTTTTTTGTGGACAGGGTGTAAAAACTGTACCTGTTGTTTCAAACTTTCACGATAATTTTTTTACTGCTTTTTTAGAAGAAAAAAAAATTAAAGTACATGTACATGTTAGGAAATTTAGCCCAAAATTGCAAAAATCTTGTAAAAAAAATAATAATAATAATAATAATGCTCCAATTTTTTTGATGCTATAGGCCACCCGAAGTTAACTGTCCTTTCTAGACTCAATAATAGAGCTTTTTAACAATATAGGGCCTAATTGTCACGAGATTCCCGAAAAATGATGTTCTAACCAAATTCTACCGTAAATCAAAAACCGGAGATGAAATAAGGAAGCGGAATTCCGTATTTCCACCGATTAAGTAATTTTTTTTTTCCAACTAAGGTATTATTAAGCTGTATTATCTTACAGCAGTACAGTATTAATAAATGCGTTGTTAATGACCCAAGTTGTCATATATCCGAGCCTTTTAACGGAATCGTGGAATGAGAACCGGTGATGATAGTTAATGGATGTAAACGAGTAAGATAGAGGCAGTAACACTTCCGACTACTACGATGACGTGCGTGAGAGGGTGCGAGAGAGAGAGAGTGGTGGAATGGGAGGGGAAAGGGGTGAATGGGGGTTGTGCAAAATGAATGATTAATGCAAAGCATAAACGGTTAATGACATAAAACAGTAACCCGTAAAAGTAGTCCAAGAAGCGGGCAAAAACTACCGCTGCCTGCCTGCCTTCATCTCCGGAACCTATAAAAGTTCTAAAAATAGTCTTAATGTACTTGATATTAGTTATCAACCTTTTAAGAAAACGGGACCACGCTCTCCCCATATACAATATTATTTTATATAGATTTGCCGGTTAATATTAATCATTGATTAGTAAAGGCGCGAAGTCACCGCTGTGTGAAGTCATTAAATTGTGGGTCATTTCGCTTCATCGCTTTGAATTACATTGTAGCCTACATGTACTTGATGGGAAAAGTGCGCGATGGCAATATCGCCATCACTCTACTCGACAACTCTTACGCTTTTCCAACAACTCCGAAATAAGCAAGTGTAAATTGCATCATGCTAGATAACGTTGACGAGACTGATTCTCTGCGTAAACTCTTTAAACAACCAAAAAAAAAAATTTAATCGAAAAATAAAGAATGAAAAAAGTGTTTACCTCGTTAAAGCATAGTTTAGATAAACCGGATAAACGAGCAAATGGAAAAATTTCGAAAAGTGAAAGATGAGCAGCTCGGTCGAGTATTTCTGCCACTTGCTATTTTCGCGAAAATTATGTATATCACCGATTTTCTTAGATTTATTATCGTTTTCTTTGGAGTCAAATGTTAATGCTAATTTTTGGGACCGGTATGCGCATTATTTGTTACAGTACTGTTCAGTATTTACGAGTATAATTTTATATACCGTTACGCATGTGTATGGGAAAATATTTTTAACGTAGATGAGTAAATACTATAGAGATATTTTAAAATTTTCAATTACGGTTTGAAATTAATTCAGTCAAATAAAATAGCCATAATTTTTGTTTCCATTTTGCAGCTAACTTGCCCTGATACTTGCTCCGCTAACGAAAACGACATCTAAATACAGTACAGTTACATCTACACGTAACATACAGTACCGGCCGAAACGTTCGACCCGTCTTAACCTAGCTTGCGAGGATAAGATCTTAAGTTAAATGGAAGCTAAGGAGGAGAAATTTCTACCCATCAGAGTAGATTTAACGATATAAATTAGTAAATAATTACTCCAATCCATTCTCGGTCTTAAAATAAGCGCGCAGTAAAAAAAAAAAACATTTGCTGTATTACTAGAGGTTTAAGATTTTTAATGGCAACAGAAACACGCACACGTTTATATTGCGCTAGAGTAAAATAAAACTGTGCAGTTGGCAAAATATTCTACCTTCTACAAAAAAAAAAAATTCCCAATTAAAATCGAAAACTGTAGGCTACGCTAAACAAAACAAAGAAATGTAAAAGATTATAAAATATTCATCTAACGCTTATATAAATATTCGTTATTTTCGTGACTGAGGTTATTTTAGCCAAAATTACCCCCAATTAACCTATTTTCCTTTTTTAAAAATAAATTAATAACTTACAATTTTGCTTTTGATAAGCAGTCACAGAAACATAATTATTTCGAGTCCAACACTCAACATTGAACGTGTTACAATCCGAAATAAAAAATTAATTTAAAAATTGCATTACAACCCTTTAAAAAAAAAACGTTTCGCAAAATCGTCCTAACGCGATAAAAAGAATGACTTTACATTAGAAACTACAGTAATTTATATCTTTTCTTTTAAAATCCAAAAAAAAAAAAAAATGCGGAACAAATGTTGTGTTAAGAAAAGACGTAGAAAATGTGAGGCGAAATGAGCAACGACTACCAAAATCAACGTTAATTTCCTTTCGTTAAATAACTATAATTATTGACTCATCAAAGACAACACTAGCTAATACAAGAAAAAAAATCAATAAAATATCTGAAGGTCAATTAAGACATTTGCCAAACCGGATGCGCAAATAGTCGAACGACGTGATGTACGAGTGCAGAGTAAATAAGCGAACGGTGGACTCACGCTCCGACGCACGCCAACTTATTAATAATTTTCACCCAAAAACATTAAATCCCTAAACTTATCGCACTAGCTTTTACCTCGATAATGGCGATCATTTTTCAAAATGTCAACTCTACCTTAGTCTTTTGCTCTCTCTCTTTCTCCCAAATCGCGCACCAGCTTTAAAAAATATTTATTTTTTCCGGAACGAAGGCAATTTAACAAATTAATCTAATTAATTTCTCTCTAATTACAAAAAGTGGCTAGTAAAAGTACCAGTTTCATTATTCATACGACTGAGTTTATCCGTAGAGACGGCTCCTCATCTAATTATAATCCCACAAAAAAAAACCAAAAACAATAGCCCGAAAGGTAGGTGAGGTGTATACCGGTATGCACACAGTAATTCAATTAAAGGTAAGTAATTTTGGTACTAAATTTTAAAAATTAAAATCGTTTGATCCAATTCAAATTAATGATACCGGTATGTTGGTATCACCGAAGATACTTGTACCGGTAATAAAAATTTGGGTTATTTTTTATTGAACCACCGTGTATGAAGTGTGCGAGTGCGATATTGGCTTGAAAATCAAGTAAAGTCCCTCGACGCAGATAGATAACTCAAAGAGCGTCACGTCGGTTAAATTTCCCTCGGGATAACTTCTCCTATGGCCACCTAACCATCAGTTAGCCTCAACCGTCTTTTCCGAGTCTCGCTTCATCGCGCAATCGTAATACATGTATGCAGTAATATAATCCGCTACTGGTAAGCTAAACCCGATGCTCGCATCGCCTTCGCACCAACAAAACAATACTGTATTCAAACTTTTAATATTCAATCGCTTCTGGCGCTCCCACGTCCCCCATAAATTACCATCAAAAATATTTTTCATTATTATTGGTTTTGAAATACATATTTTTTTTTTCGGGATTCTTTCATCGTTTTATTTATTTATCCCATTGGTAAACAAAAAAAGTATATTTATAAAATATGCATGTAAAATATCTAAAGAAATTAATTCCAAAAACAAGTTATTAAAATGACATCTTATAACATGCTTTTCATTGCTTTGAATTGAAAAATAAAATTTCAAAATAATATGTTTATTTGTAATTTTTTTTATTTTTTTTTTTTTTAGAAAAATTATATAAACAAATAATTTTAAATAGAGGTACCGTACCGTAAATAGAAAAAAATGTAAATAAAAATTTGTTTTCAAAAAATCTTGCCGCTTGTGTTGAGGGCGAAGGAAACCATTTAAACTCGGAATAGAGCAATAATAATTATTAATGTTTAAAAAAAAGTCATTAAAATTCTTCATGTGTCATGAAATATTATTAAAAAAATAAAATTCAAAAATTTCCCACAACTTTTCCACGTCCTTTAATATGAAAAAAATATTCACCAAAAGTTGTCTTTAAATAACTTTACGCTCGCAGAATGTCAGGCATCAAATAGCCCAAACTTATCGTTATTATTTTTGCACAGTAAAGAAAATTACCGGCAAATTACTTACGCTATAGACTTTGCTAGGTAACATATCTGCTTTTTAAAAATTTGTCAACAATTACAGTACTGTACAGCATTTAAAAAAAAGACAAAAAAGGAAGAAGTAGCGAAGTCTTCCTAGTGAGCGCCGTGCGCTATTGCTAAGTTAACAAAATGGACGACCTTTACCGCTAATTAAATGTCCACAAACCGTAATTAAAATCCAGCCAGAGTCTAATATTAATTGAAAATGAGCGCATTGCGAGCACAACCGCTATACAAAATTCATCAAACCGCAAAAAAAGAAAAGAGAAGAGAAAAGCATAAAACACCCGGCTTCTATTATTTCATCAGGCAGCAAAAGTGTTTTCCATAGCGAGGATTTCGGAGCATCAAGTAACATCAAAGAAATGTTGAAATGTCATCACCAAACAAAATGCGCTACCGTTAACTTACCACCACATTCATGTACATGCAGTTCTGATAATTTACGTTTGAAAAGCAGCAGCAGCACGCGACGCTTTTTACGTTAAAAACAAAAATAATACCGTATATAATTTCGACGCAACTTAAGTTATTTCACGAGAGAGAGAGAAATGACCTAAATTATCTCCGTATTTATAATAGTTCTCTGGCTGTTGCCCAGTTAATCTAAAAAATAATAGAAAACGTAATGACAAAACAAGATAGCGACAAATGAGCGACGCATGCGCATCTTGCTCGTTAAGTAATAAAAATACCGTATAAAAAAAAATAAAATAATAACGAGCAAAATAGCATGCCAAATGATATTAAGATTGCAGTTTGAGCCAGAAAAAACTCGAACGACTATCTATACAATTTGTATTTGATTTAAATTTATCAACAAAAAAAAAAAAAAAATAGCGATGTACTAACTTCCTATAATTAAATTTAATCAATAAAAATCGCTAGCTCAAATCTATTTACTTTTTCTACACTCATAAATAAAATACAAAAAATATTTCCAAATTTGTTAATTTATTAACAAACTGAATGCACAAGTTAAATTCCCAAAATGCCTAATATTAATATCAATTTACAGTATTTTTAATATTTTAAGACTTTACATTTTTTATTAACTCTCGGTTTTCAAAATTTTTACTTTTCACCCAAAATAATAATAATAATTAAAAAAATACATCGATAAATATTTTTTTAATTTAAAAGATTTTTTTAATTTAAAAGATTTTTTTAATTTAAAAGATTTTTTTAATTTAAAAGATTTTTTTAATTTAAAAGATTTT
>JAQGAZ010003158.1:0-13050 GCA_034692225.1 Polydesmus complanatus
TGATTGGTCGAAAACGCCTCCCACACTAAATCCCTGCAATCTGATTGGGGGGTGCTACAAATCACTACACTACTCGCGCATTAGGCTATTCATCAGTTTCAAAAACTTTTTTCTCGCGTTATCTCTTTGACGTTTCTATCGTGAAATTTAGCTTGTTGCTTCGTCAACATTGCTGTTTGACTCACAAATGATGCCTTCTTCTCTTTCTCTTGTGGATTTTTTTTTTTTTTTTGGTTTTCTTCTTTCTACTTTTGCTTTCTTATTTTCACTTTTCTCCACCATCAGTGCTCTGCAGAGTGTGGGTAATGGGAGGAGATGGAATTGCGAGGGAGATTCCCGGGTAAAATGTCATTTTAAGGATGGTCATAAACGTTGATAAGTGTTTCGTTGTCTCATATGCGCATAAAGCAACGATATATCTATAGCCAAAGACGTGACAAACTCTTGACCGGAAGTAAGTGTTTTCGCGATAAGACATTGTCGTCATCCGTTGTGAAAAGGCTAAGGAGAGTCATAATTCAATTGTAATGAATGATTTTATCACTCGCAGAAAACCGCAAAAACTCTCGATGTCGATTTTTCATGTGGTTTGGGGGGCTTATATTAGCCAATTGGCCTTTGAAGAAAGACTTGCCATAATCGATCAATCAATGCTTCATTTTCTAGTCTACTCCTTAGCACTTTTTAATGTAATCTCCATCGTTCTTGGTCTATCTATGACTTATAAAATAAAATTGAAATATGTAATAAATGTTAAAAGTTTATAAAATTTCATTATTTTATTTGATAGAATCTACCGTAGTTTCATCTAGGGTATCATGATTTTGTAGTAATGCAAGTAGAATGAAGCGCTGTAATTAATTTTTATGTTTCTGCTTCGAACCCAATTTCTAAAATTAAGGTTACGAAAAAGAGGAAACAAATAGTTTTCAGATAGCGTTTGGAACTTGACTCATTGCAATATAGATAAGCCTCCTCACTTCTATGAGTTGCCCAGTTTCAAAGTGGTCCAAGTCCACAAAATAATTAGCATTAAAGTTCATTAGTTAATTTTGTTGAAAACTGTCACATTAAACTTCATTTTTCACGGGTTTTTTTTTTTTTTAAAAAAAAAACAGATTAACTTGAAAATTGGATGTGATTACAACCTATTTTATATACAGTATATTTTTAAGTTTAAAAATAAAAAAAGAGATTAATTATGTTAAAAAAAAGGGGGCTTGATCCACTTCAAAAAGAAAACACGTTTATTATAACAAATGATGGATGTGAAATGCTGTCAGCGAATGGTAAAATTAGGCACTTGGTTCTTTGCAGCACTGAAAAATTCGTCTTTTAAAAGCCAAAATCCGCATTATACTCATTTTTTTTTTGAAACCTCATATTAGTTAACAATAAAAACGTGATAATTATTTTTGCTTCATTAACCTCTTAATTAAGCTTTCAAAGCAAAAAAAAAAAAAAAAGAAAGAGGGAGATATTTCATTAATCTAATTTTGGGGATGACGCTGGTATCGAGTGTATGTGTAGTCTGGTTTTTGCAATTATCTCTTAATTATTTATTTATTCTTTAATTTATTGCGGCATAGAGACTTAAGTGTTCTGCAATTTAATTTGATCAACACTTTTAAAAAAACTCCCCTTTTAATAAAAAGCGAAATTAATTATTAAACATTTGCAGCGCAATTATCTAATAATTTTTTTATTTCTTGATGCAACCCCAATTTGTTTAAATAGGAATGTCAAGTAATAACCCCTCTCCCCCCTCCTCCCAAAAAAAAACCAATTCAAAATACAGTAGGCTATTACATTAAACAAAGTTTATTGCACATGCAGTATAAAAAATAAAAAAGGTACCGTAAACATTTTGATTAAAATAATGCAAATTCTCTCAATTATAAGCTTTAATAGTACTTTCACTATCTTTAACTTCGAAATTATTAAATACAAAATAAAAAAAAACTAAATAATAATCATCAATAGGCCTATTGATTTTTTTTTTAAAACTATTTTTGATGTTTTATTTTTTTCTAAAAAAAAAAAAAAAAAGAGCAACAGTTAAATTTTTTTTCTAACCAAAATTTTCGTCACAAATAGTGACGGAAGTTAATTTGCAATTTGCCTATTGGGTCAACCTAATTATGTATTCATGACGTCAAAATATCATATATAACCGACTTGTGATTGGCTTCGTTAATTTAATATTTTAAGCACCCTCTACTTTTTCTCTTTTTATTAAAAGGTGTGTGAAAACTGTGCAAAGGTATGGGGCATAAATAAGATTCAATAAATGTAGGCTACACATTTTATCCAAACTTGTTATAATGCAAATTAGCAATTATTATCTGATCCTATTAAATATTTAAATTTTTTTCCTGCATATTAAATTTTATCAATCCTTGTTTTTTTTTTAATTCTGTCATTTTCATCCGCTTGCTGATATCAGTAGTGGCACGATGCGATTGCAACGTAAATAATAGGCTCAATCGACGATCTAAGCGAAGACATAACAATAATACTAGTGCCGAAAGTTTGAAGGAAAAATATTCGCCCGAAGCGGCGAAAGAAAAAATAAGCAAAAATTTTTGTTTGTTGATATTGCATTGCGCAAACTACGCCTATTTACCATAAAAATACAGCTCGGAATGAGTTATAAAGTCAGAACGATAAGGAAAAATTAAGATTCTTAATTGTTGTTTTAATTACCATTCGAAAAAAGAAAAGAAAAAAAAGTTTTTAAGATAAAAATATTCGGCGTAAGATAGAAAATGAACAGACGGCCAGCCTCCTGTTTCTTATTCCTTAGATTTCATTGTATTTCCACTCCGTCTGATTGAACTACTCTTTCATTCGTCATCACACTGGCGGACACAAGTCAGGCATTAAATGGCGCCAACACCGAAAACTTTCTCCCTTTTATTTCTTATTTGTATCTTCTTTTTTTCTCTTATTCTTCTTCTCGCTTCTATTCCCTCTCTTCTTTTTATTTTTATTAGTATTAAATGGAAGACATTGAGTGAGATGGCACCAGAGGGCTTTCCTAACAAAGCCATTTTATAATTGAACATCGGATCTACTCTCGTGTGAATTTGCTATGAAAACGCAATTACAGAAGAGAAAAAAAGAAATCACCACATCGAATGTCCACAGCAGTAGAAACTACAATACCTCAAAAGAATTCATGGTTTTAATATTATTTTTAAAAAAAAATTTTAAGTTTCGGTATTTTAAAAGTTGTTTATTTTTTTAAAAAAGTTTAATTTTATTAATGAAAAAAAAGTTGTTTCCAAGCGTTTTCTATTTTTTTTTATGCGTCATAATTTTTTTTATTTTATTAATGATATTTTGATAGGGGAGGGAAGGAGGGAGGGAGTATTTTTAAGGAAATTTGGAGTGGTATTAATAAACGAGCGTCTAAATTTACTAAGAAAATAAGAGTGTATGCCAAAACATGCCTTCAACAACAACGTAACATGTGTACAGTCTGGTGTAGAGAGTGTAAAAGCAAGAAACATTGAAAACGTCACATATTTTGGGAGGCATAGAGAAAGTATGGGAGGAGTCAACGTTATTTTCACTTCGTTTTCCTCAAGGCTTTGGGGAATGTCAATCGCGTTGTCTACTCTACTAGTAGTTGTGAAGCCACTGCTCTTCAAGTTGGCATCAATGGTGGGTCATTTAATATTTTAAAAAAAAGGGGAGCGAGAGAGAGTGAGAGAGCGAGAAAAGAAAAGAAAAAAAAAAGTCAAACGGAAGTTAATTGAGTGTTATGTAATGTCATCACCTGGTTCTACTGCCAGCGTTACCACCCCAACCACGGTGGTACAAGCGGATGAGACCAAGACCAAAGTGGAATTAGGTTTGGATGGAGCTTTATTAACCACGACGATAATCAGCAGCGATAATCTGCCCGACCGGGAAACTTGGGGGAAAAAAGTCGAGTTTTTATTAGCTGTCATCGGTTTTGCTGTGGATTTAGGCAATGTTTGGAGGTTTGCAATTTTATTTTTTTTAAAAATTTATTTGTCGAGCTTTTTAAACTTTTTTAAATTAATAAATAATAATAAAAAAAAAAGGTTTTTCTTAATTTAAATTTTTTTTGTTGGTATAATTTTGCAGGTTTCCTTACATTTGTTACAAAAATGGTGGAGGTGAATAAATTCTATTTAATTTCTTTTTTAATACAATTTGTATTAATTGTGACCGTTGAAAATGTAGGCGCCTTTTTGGTACCTTATCTGATAATGTTTACTTTCGGAGGCCTCCCATTATTTTACTTGGAATTAGCTTTGGGACAGTATCAAAGAAGCGGTTGCCTCACAATATGGACCAAAATATGCCCTATTATGAAAGGTATTGTTATTTATTTATTCAATCAATCAATCACAATTATTTCGGGAGTTGGGTTTGTTGTGAATCAGACAGCCTGTTGCTTGGTTGTATCTGAATGCGTGTGTAGAAGAAAAAAAAAAGAGATCCCAGATTCCCAGTTGTACGGTAGAGATGCATGCATTCCATATAGGCTTAGACCTGTTGGTCTTTCCGCGCGCGATCGATTGTCTCTAACGCCGAAGCCTCGATATCTATTTAAATATGCCACTTCCGGTCACAGTAACTAGCGACTAAATTAAAACACATATGCCATTCTTTGTCAAGGGACTTTATCGCTATTTTTACAGCCTGTTAATAGACCCTGAGGGACTACTTCCGGTTCACGTACATATACTTCCTTCTTCTCCATTCCTCCTCATACGTCAGCGCCCCCGAATAGCACGTGCGACTGTATCGTCATCGCTCGTAAATTTTTCTTATCTATGTTTTGTTGAATGAACTTCCGGTTGCGGCTGCGCAATGCCATCACTCAACCTCTATCAGTCGATTAATTTGAAAATGAAGACGATAAAAAAAAAAATAGGGTCTTGCAAACTGTTTTTCGTTTTCGCAAACAACGGAAGTTAAAGCGCGGATTTCTTTTTGCTTTTACTGTTTTGAAATTCAGTGTTGAAAAATATATTATTCTTAGTAGAGAGAAAGAAGTAATAGCTGATATATTTTAGAATCTTTTTATCAAATAAAAATTTGTTTACTTTTTCCGCATTTATTTTTGGGCGATTATGGTTCTCCATAAGAACCGTTTGTGCCGGAGAGAGAGATTTTTGTATTTCAGACAATTTTATTATAGTTAAACGTCAATTTTCATTTCATGGAATGTAAATTACATGATCAAAAGCCTAAAATAATTAATGACCAAAACCAATGCTTGTATAAAAAAAAAGCTTTTAATTTTTTTTTTAATGAAGCATGTACGTGATGGAAAACTACTTAAATGGCTAAACTGTTAGATAAAATCATTTGAAATACTGGAAACGTAATTTAAGCGTGAATGCTTGCCACTTGAACAACAACAGCTATTAATCGATTAAATAAATTAAATTTGCAAAATGTAAATATTTAATTTAGTTGAATAAATGGGTCAAAATCAAAGTTGTGCAGAAAGGGATCATGATTCAGCAATTCTTTTAAAGCTATTTTAATGACGTAATTATTGCATCATTAAAATATGTTAAGAAAATACCAAAATTATATTTTATTTATTCATAATTATTATGAAATGACTGAAATAAAAGCAAAGGTTGTTCATTTTTTTTAATTTTAGCGCATTTAACAAGTCCGTTGTTGAAAATAACGTTGGTTATTTTCGTCTTCTGGGTCATTTTTTCTGACATTTAGTATTTCACAACCTTCTACGAATGCAATAATAAAGCGCAATGTAAGCCCATTATTTTGCTTTCATTTTCAAACTTATCCATCTTATTTGGCCCTCAGCTTAAAATAATACTGTTATACTTGAACTTAGAATATATTATTAAGCTATTAAATCATTTCCAATGCGGACGTATTAAAATTAACGGATACTGTAGACTATTTAAAAAATATAATGTAATCAATAAAATTACGAAAATTTGTGCATTTAAACAGCATCATTGTCATTAGGCTTCGCGTACCTCCCATTCAACTTATTTGTTATTGTTTGGCGTTGGCCAACTTTTTCTTGGGTTTAACCCTTTTTTGTGCTGTATACAGAAGAATAATTCAGTAAATCTTTATGCTTGTATATTTCTTTAATATCTGCAAGTGCTTTTTGGTCGATTAGTTTATACCGGTAGATAAAATAGCATGCAAAAGTTTGATATTTTTTTATAATAAAAGTAAGCCTATAAAAGAGACGATAGTTGTTGACCGCGATTAGAATTAACCCTCTCATCATTTTTTTTGCTCACCTCGATTGCCGGTAGAATAATATTACCGTATATAACTAAACATTAATTATTAAAGGTGCCTACAGCCTATAGAAACAGTCTTGACACTGAAAAATGCTTTATTAAGCTTTTAGAAAACAAACATTAATTTTAATCTAAACAGTAACCTATATCAATCGATCAGCGCTGGAATTAATGAATGAATCAATCAATAATACAGACTCGCTTTTGTCAAACGCTGTCGACAAATTAATTGACATTCTGGCCTCTTGAGGCTCCCAGCCTTCCTTGCTGTCAATCGAAAGCTGAGTTAAATCGGTCAGGATAGAACAGGAAACTTAGCAATCAAATTTTTTATTTTCAAAAAAGTGGCTACATCAAAAAATTGAAATGTTAAACCAATGTAATACCCAAACGGCGTTTTTTGCCTTAAATAAACTTGACACTATAATGTAGGCTACGCATTTGCATAATAAATAATTAGGCTTAAATGGTGTATATTATGGATTTTAATCTATCTAGGAAAAAATGATTTCCAGATTTTTGTCTTATAACTCCGTTATACTTGGCATTGAGACCTTAAATGTGGACACTATAAGGTCAGCTATTGAATAGGTTACACTTACAATCAAAAACAACATTCTTTTTCATTGTAAGCAGATCAAATACTAGCTTTATTAGGGTTAACCGGTAATAACGGCATTTAATAAACTCTTGATCGAAAAAACTCTTTAAAAAAAAAATCGGCCTTTGGGAGCACCGACATCATAGAAATTAAATTCGGCAAAGAGACTTGAGCGCGTAATCGAGATTCTATGGCCTAAATACGTTGGTAACCAAATATAAAATGTATAATTTAATGCGTTTAATTACAATTAAAAATTCTTTGAACTCGAGTAATGATTTTTGAAAGCCAGATACTTAGGGCATATGCAAAAATGTAATCATGCTATTTTATAAGATGAAATGGAATATTGCTTAAAAGTATTACAGTATATCAAATTGTCCATCCAAATGTTAGCCCACTATTAACGATGAGATGTCATGAGCTTCGTCAGTATAATGTCACGCATCACTTTTTTTTTTCTTCATTTTTCTTATCTTGTGTAGGCATTGGGTACGCCATCTGTATTATAGATCTATACATGGCGATGTATTACAATACTATCATCTGTTGGGCTGTCTATTACTTATTTGCCTCATTTCGAAGTGAACTGCCTTGGACGAGCTGCGCCAATCCATGGAATACCCCCGACTGTTTACGAGTTACAGAATGGAATGCTAGCAGCACTGTCAATAGCACCAGTCCAGCTCAGGAATTTTATGAGTAACTTGCATTATTTATATTATACAGTATATTGCACAAAATTATAACTTATAGGCTTAATAATTGTTGTTAACAAAACTGCAATGTAAACTTTACAAAATTAATATTATAAATTTGTATTCTAATTTTTTAGGCGATACATGCTTCAAATTCATGAATCTAGTGGCTTAGAGTATGTAGGTCCTGTCAAATTATCCTTGGCTCTATGCCTATTTTCAGTTTTTATATTGGTTTATTTCTCTCTATGGAAAGGGGTTAAAAGTACTGGGAAGGTATTGTTTCTAATTAATTAAAAGACGAACATTTATATTTTTTTAAAAATTTTATTAATAATTTTTAAGGCTGTGTGGATTACTGCCATTGCTCCTTATATAGTTTTGGTCATTCTGTTGGTGCGAGGAGTAACTCTTCCAGGATCCGCAGATGGCATCATTTATTATTTGAGACCGCAGTGGGAAAAATTAAAAGACATGGGGGTTAGACTTATGGGTGCTAAACATTGCAAAAATATTTAGATTTAATTTTAATTATTTTAAAGGTTTGGATCGACGCGGCTACCCAAATATTTTTCTCATTAGGGCCTGGATTTGGAACTCTATTGGCTTTATCAAGCTATAATAAATTTCACAATAATTGCTCAAGGTAATAAAATTGAATTGAAATTATAATATTAGTTTTTAATAATTTATTCAATTGATTATGCCAGAGATGCCATTATAACAAGTAGCATTAATTGTGCAACGAGCTTTTTGGCTGGTTTTGTAATTTTCTCTGTGCTTGGGTATATGGCACATATGCAAAATAAGGATATCTCCACTGTTGCGAACAAAGGTTACACCATTTTTTTTAAAGTATAAAAAATCATCTCTAATTTAAATTTTGCAACATTTTTTTTGAAAAATTTAGGTATTGGACTGATTTTTGTGGTATACCCTGAAGCAATTGCCACTATGGATGGCTCTGTATTTTGGTCAATTACATTCTTTTTTATGCTTATCACACTGGGACTTGACAGCACAGTAATACCTTCAAATTAAATGACAAATCAATTCTCAAGTTTAACAATTTATTTTATTATTGAGTTTGGAGGATTAGAAGCTATGCTAACTGGCTTATGTGATGAGTATCCAACACTTTTAAGAAAACACAGAGAATTATTCGTCGCAGCACTTTTAGTATTTATTTATCTTTGTGCTTTACCCACAACTACTTATGTAAGTGTGTTGTGTTCGCTAGATTAAAATTCAAATAAAAAATAAATGTATCTTTTCAGGGAGGTAGCTACATTGTGCAACTACTCGACAGTTACGGCCCCTCCATTTCGATTCTATTTGTGGTGTTTGTAGAAGCAGTAGCTGTCTGTTGGTTATACGGTGAACATCCTTATTTAAATACAGCGTTATGAATAATTAATATAAAGATTTATTATTATAGGTACTGATCGATTTTCGGAGGATGTTTCTAAAATGCTAGGTAAACCTCCTGGAATATTCTGGAGGGTATGCTGGACATTTATTAGCCCGGTTTTTATTTTGGTAAGGTTTTTTTTTTTAAATAAAAATATTATATGGATTCTAGGATAATAATTCTCTTAACGGGATTAGCTAATTTTTATATTTGCCATGGTCAATTATACTGACTTAAAAGTAGACGATTATAAGTATCCAAAATGGGCAATTGCCATTGGTTGGCTACTTACTTGTTCATCGTTAGCATGCATTCCCACATATGCAGTATATAAACTAATTATTACACCTGGCACTTTCAAACAGGTGACATTAATAATTATTTCTCTTGTAAAAAAAAAAAAAATTCCGGTAATTAATTTCTTCATTTACAGCGCATTTTGACCTCCATTCGTCCTGACGAAGAAAGCGCGAGACGAATTCAAGCAGAGATGACGACTCTAAATTCCGCTTATGCAGTCTGAATGTGTCAGACAAAAATCTAATAACAAACTGCCAAAATAATGCATGAGATTTAGAAGGTATAGAGGCTGAAATATAAGTTCAAATTTGCACTGTGATTTACAGCTGGTTACCGAATGAAACTCGTTAAGGGCCACCGAAAAATATTAACAAAGGTAAATATTATTTAATGTAATAATATTTCATAATTTTTAAAATGTGGGTCCATGTGAACTGTCAAGCATATTTAAGCGTGTCAGCCTTTATGATAATTATCCTTCTTAAAATTTTAACTTTTACCTCATATTTCCTTACTCCTCCCCCAGGTGTATACGAGATGCTACCCAAAACATCTTGAGATTTGACTCGCAAACAATATAATTATTCTATAATATTTACACCGTGATCTTTGGGGCACGTATTAAGTGATTTCAGCTATTCAACAATGTTTGAAAGACTCAACAGAGGCTGCTGGGCAGATCCAAGCAAAATTGCAGAAGTGCTTGATACATTACAGCTCAGGAGCTTTGGGTTATTGTACATGTAACTTTAAACATTGAGAAAATCGCTTAAATCACTATCTACGTACAAGTCCATGGTGTCTACTTTAACCACTGTGGAAATTAGACTTTAGAACAGTAAGTATTTATTTTTCCTTTTACAAGCCAAACCTGAAATATTTTGGGTAGCAACTCGTACCTTGCAGTAATGTTGTTATTGTTGGTAGTGATAATATAATAATAAGAGACATTTTGTAAATGTGCAACAGTTATTGCTTTTCTTGGAGTCATAAAAATGTGTAATAAAACTGTTGTGCCATGTTAAATGTTTTTCATTTTTTTTAAAAAAAGAAAAATATTCGACTCGGTAAGAATGTAAATACCCGGTATCAATAAATATTGAGTGTGGGAAATTATGCGATGTGCAGTTCAAATACAAATTCTGTACATAATTATTCAAAGGTAAGTTCATTTTTATCATGTAGTGAATCAGATGAATAGGACTTAAATAATCATGCAGCTCAATGTTCACCATCATAAAATCGTAAATTGTATTTATATTTAAAAATATTTACTATTGTTTAAGTTTGAATATATCGTTTTTTTTATTAAGGAAAATTATTAGACAACATAAACGAATATTTTTGGCTTACAATGATAGAATTTCAATTGCCAGTTCGAGTTACGTTTCAACTTTCAAGTAAGTTAATTTGTTAATCTGTTGCATAACAGATTCTAGTGATAATTTTATCTAAATTCGATCGTGTTTATAATGTCAATACAAAAACTTGGTTAATATAAAAGTGCAATTTATTGAAGATTTGATGGGCATTTTGTTTGTGAAGTTTGAAGACCCGTTAAAAGGTTGTTCCCTGTGTGAATCCAACATATAACAATAATGTTAGAAGGCTAGTTGCTATTGTCGATATCGTTTTAAATGCTAAAATTGTCCAGGATGTTGTTGGAAACATTCCGATTAGGATTCTAAACCATTAATAAATTAAATTGCAAATTCCACTATTACATAATCTACGAGGAAATGAAATAAAATTGCACTTACTCGATGATGAGTGGCTTGTAACAACTAACAAGAAGTAAGACTACAATCAGTGGGAATAAAGATTTTTTCAAATCATTTCTACTCCACAACCAAACCAAGGTCGCAGTTGCAATGTGATTCATCTACAAGTACGAGTTTGTTTCGTAAGTACAATTTCAGAATTAAAACCTTTTTTTGGGGGTTGGATTTATAAATACATACCAACGAAATATTTGATTCAAAGCTCATTTGCATGTATTTCCAATCGAATTCAGTGCCCCGAGCACCGACCCAAAGAGGTAGAACTTGAGTCATGACTAACTCAGCCGATGCCCAACCGAGACCGACGACCAAACATTTTAACTCTCCTTTCCCAGCTACTTGAGACATCACGAAATAAATTCCAAGGAGATCGGCAAAATCCACGGTGGCTTTAAAAGCCTCCTGTACATCAAAATTATATCCATGTATCCATTTAACTTTTTTTTTATATTTAAATAGTTATAACTCACCCCCATAACATCAATTCCATTGGTTAAAAAATCTGTCGATGGAAAAAATGTGGCCAAAAATAACATTTTGCAAAGTTGTGTCAACATGTAAATTGCTCCTGCTTGAATACATTTCCAGAACACTCCATATTCGGATCTAAAAAATGATCAATATCTTCTAAATTAAAAAGCTCAACTTAATAATAATTGCAAATTATTTTAAATGCTCAGATTTTTTTTTTTAAAAAAAATGCACCTAGGATCGATACCCAAAAACGTGTAAATGAGCACAAGGTTAAAGTCGTTTAAAATATACTTACAATCCTGATAATTTATAAGTTAAAAAGTAGGGCACACAGGCTAACGCTACGCAATTTCCAAAATGAAAGAAAGTCATTTTTATTTAATTAATTTCGATCTTCAATCAATTAATTCAGATTTCTTTCGGCATCCTCCCTTGAGTTTCTGTTGGAGCAAGGATCAACGTTCTTGCTGCTTCAGCAAATAGCATTCAGAAGGGCAAACCGAAATGTTTTCAAAAAACGTTTTTTTTTAAAATATTTTTTATATTTTTTTTTTACACAAAGAATTGTATTTTTTTAAAAAAAACCTAATAAAAATACTGCAGGCATAAAAATTAATTATTAAATTTTATTTTTTTATTATTTAAATTTAGTGTAATTTCGATTTGCCCTTAGAGTGAGCAACGGGATCTTGGCAAATATTGCGCATGCGCAAATTCATTTGATATTTTGATTGACCGTGAACTCGGTTCGTTGCGCGGTGAAATAATTTTCTGCATTTTCTCGGAAAATTGCTATCTTATTCGCGAAAACATCGTTACGGTATTATGTGGATAAATTGAAATCTTCAGTTTTACTGCCGTATAAAGTTGTGTTTGTGATTGGGGGAAATTGTGAATTTCTATAAAACGATGAAAGTCAACTCATTCGGATAAGAGTCGTTAGCAGTCGCAGACAAAAGAGCTTTGAAATATGATTTTTAATCAAAATCTGAATGCTTTTGCAGCATTTACCGCTCATCAGGAATTAAATGAGGTAAGTCCATGTTTATTAATTATTTTATATAATTATTCTCACAAATATTTTTTCTCGAATTTTGTTTATCATTCTTTTTGTTGATAAACGAACATGTGGTTGTCAAAAAAAAAAAAGGAGCAGTCATAAATGACGTCTATATGTTGTTAACTTTTATCTGAAGGTCGCCGGATTTCTTGGGAGAATTTGTTCAAGGAGATTAATTTTGTTTAAAAAATAAATTAATCCTTAATGTAAAGCATTGCTTATTGAAGTATAATGTCGTTTTGCGAAAGCAAATAACGATAATAAGAATTGGCAATCAAAAATAATTGTACAGCATTCTTTCTACACAATTAATTAATTGAAGGAAAATTATAAGTTTATTTAATTTTTATTTACCGTAGTTCAGTAAGGCCCAAGAGCGCCAACGAGACTAACTTTTTTCGTTTTAGTTAGTTTCGATTTTGTTAGTTTTAGTTCAAAACT
>JAQGAZ010003159.1:0-13050 GCA_034692225.1 Polydesmus complanatus
TTTAAATTATTACTGCCAAAAAAAAAAAAAAAAACTAAAACTAAAAAAATTTAATTAACTATTGTTATTATTATTTTTTTTTTTTCAATTTAACGATGAAATTTTTCGCTGTTTTTTTGCTTTTCTTTTTCCTCTTCACTCAAGTAAGTCACTTTTTTTTTAATGCTAAATATTATAATAATTAAAATAATAATATTATTGTTAGAAAAATGTCTTTTTTTTTTATTATTGTTTAAAAACATTAATACGCGCGTAGAATTTAGACAGCATTTAAATTAATTAAAATAATTATTAGAATGTAAATTATATTCTGTTCTTTTAAACTAAATTCCATATACTGTATTTATATATATATACACGGTGAGGCAGAAAAAAGGAGAACACGGAAAAAAATTCACAACTTTGTGAAAAAATTGCTTCGATTTAATTTAATTTTGGCATTTATTTAGACCAATAGTGTAGGAACAAAGATAAATTATCGAATATTATGCTCCAAAGTGTCTTCTGGCAGAATTTACACTTGCCCGAAGTCTAACACGCCATTCTTTGATTGCCGAGTCGATTATATACTCGTACACTGGTCGAGATCAATACAAGTTTTTCTTAATGCCTCACCGTGTATAAATTTTTTTTAAAATTCAATTTAAATCTGTGGGGGTTTTTTTTTTTTTTTTCTACCCAGGCACTTGTAGTGTATGGCGAGATGGAGGCGGAGGCGGAGTCAGCTGATGAGGAGTTGGATGAGTCGCAGCATCAGCTGGTGGCCCGGTTGGTGGAGAAGTTTGAGAGCGGAGGAGTGGGGAGTCAGGGGTCTGGCTTCGGTTCGGGGTCTGGCTCGGGGATGGGTCCAGGAAGACCGCCGTGTGGAGGAAGGGAAGAAGTACTAAATATCTTGTGCTCCCTCATCGACCTTCTCTTTGACTTTTTCACACTAGGAAAACGTGTGATAAAACTATTCCGCTGTTGGGGCTGGTGTTAAGTGCTTCCCCCGCCCCCGCTGCCCATCTTCCTCTTCTAATTTTAAAACTATAGCTAAAACAATCTCACCCTAAAACAATAGTGTTATACTACATTAATTTAGTGTCCACTCTAATCTTATCTCGCTCTTTAATACAGTTTAAAGTATTAATTATTATTAAAAATGTAACGTAATAATTCTGCCCAACCATATTATTCTATAGAATAACATGTCTGAAACAAAAATTGAAATAAAACTTGATAAGAATTATTATTGTTTGAGTTTTTGTTTTTGATTATTGAGGTCACTTGACCCCTCACCTCTCTGACCTCAATTTAGCATTTAAGAAAACAGTAAATGACGGAGCAGGGTATTGTTGCCTTCATCGATCACCCTGACAATAATAGGGAGTGTGGTCCACTCGTTTTGTTGTTTTTATTGTGACCGGAAGAGGATGTTTTAAACGCAGAATATTTTAAAAAAGTTTTTAAAGTGAATTTTTTTAAAAGTGTCATTCAAATATTTACACTCTTAAAATGATTTAATACGAATTCAGTGGGATATGTTTTTTTTTTTACGGACACTTTGTACATGGTGAGATGTGAAAATCATTTCACTTTCCATGTCTACTGTAGAGAGTAGTAAGCTACGTTGTAAAGAAGCGCCGAACTTGTGAAGCACTAAATCTAATTTTTTTTTTATAAATAAAAAGTGCAAATTTTTCCTCTTATTTTACAGTTTCTCTTAATTTTTAGACCCTCTCGAATTGTAAACAACACTTTCGCGTGCCTCTACGCACTTCCTCTACGTGACAACAGCTTCTTAGCTGTTGATACAATAGTCTCGATCAAAATAATATTAAATCTTACGTCATTCTTATTACATTGTTATCGCAGGATATTATCTGCTGTCAAAAGTTTACTTTTTGAATTTTTTTTTTTTTTTTTAATATTTTTTATAGAAAAAAACTTTCTGAATTTCTTTATAAAATGAGACAAAAAAAATCAATAAATAAACAATAATTATTATTGTTATTATCGAATTTTATTTCAATTTTTTTATTCTAACATAAAAGTTGGCCATAAATTCAATTAAATTCTAATAATTACTTTTTTTTTTTAATATAATATAATTATAGAATTATTTCCGAAAAAGCGAGAGATAAGATTTTAAGTGGACACTAAACCAGTTTAACAACAATTTTTTTTTTTTTTTAGGTTTAGTGTGGTGCTAATAATAATAATTGTCGTGTACTGAATAGTTTCTCGCGCGGTTTTAAATTTTGGAATTTTTTGTGCTCTGCATTCGAGCGGCCATTTTTTTTCGATTATAATTATAATAGTTTTAACAGAAGCAGGTGAGGAAGATTCCCGCCAGTAGGGTAAACAGGCCAAACAGCAGAATGACGAAACCAAAAGCCGGGCTGGAGAGGCCGAAAATGAGAGGGAGGAGGAGGCTCGGGAATCCCAGCGCATCTCCGCACGACAATCCTCCTGAGCCCCCTCCTGAACCACTTCCTGAACCGCTTCCTGAACCACTTCCTGAACCCCCAAGTGAGCCCCCTATTAAGTCATCTAGGAAGCTCGTGAATCCCAGCGCATCTCCCCACGACAATCCTCCTGAACCCCCTCCTGAACCACTTCCTGATCCACTTCCTGATCCACTTCCTGATCCCCCTCCTGAACCACTTCCTGAACCACTCCCTGAACCACTTCCTGAACCACTAACTGAACCCCATAGTGAGCCCCCTATTAAGTCCTCTGGTGAGCCCTCTAGAAAGCCCCTTATTAAGCCTCCTTCTCCTCCTCCTCCTCCTCTCTTGAGGATCTCCATCAGCCCATTCTGCGCCCCTGCCCACGCCCCTCCGGCTGCTGACTCCTCCTTCATCTCGCCATACACTACTGCCTGTGGGGAAACCCATAGAAAATGTTACCATTAATAACGTGTAATTTCTTGTAATTTAGTTAAAAAAAATTTAAGATTTAATTATTGATGGTAAAATGAAATTTAATAATTATCAAATTTGACTAAAATTAAAACTAATTAAAAATTTTTTTTTGCTAATCTTTTAAATTAAATGTCATTAATAATAATATTCAGAGTAGAATTTAGCTTAATCGAACTAAATATAATTATATCTTAAATCTATGCAAATACAATCTACATTTAAGGTTTTTAGATTAATTTAACATTTATCCCAACCCTTAAAAAAAAAAAACATTTTCTAAGATCAATAATTTTAATTATAATGTTATTTGTGCTTTTATATGTGCTTTACTTGAATGAAGAGGAGAGCGAAAAGCAAAAAAACAGCGAAAAATTTCATTTTTGATTAAAAATTATTAAGAAAAAAAAAAATTAATTAATTAATTAATTTAATTTTTTTTAGTTTTAATTTTTTTTTTTTTTTTGTTTTGTTTTGAGTTGAGAACAATTGGATTGTTGCTGTGATTTTTGGTGTAGATTTGAGGTCCTATTTATACTCGGAGAAAGCAACTTTTACTGAGCGAAAGAAAGTCTGTGCTAACATCTGTTAACAGCTCATTAAGTCATTTTATTTCATTTTTTTTAATGAGAATAATTAATATTAATATTTTTTTAATTATTTTTTTTTTTTGCTGATTTTTTGACCTAGATTTTATTGCAACAATTAACGTTCAACAAGTGTTGTATTTTATTTTATGCAACACCTCGCGCCACATTTGGCATTGACGTTTATTAAAGCCCTAAAACACATTTGTTTTGTGGGCCAACAGCGAACTCGTAACTTTTAATATACCAGCAGTTAGAGTAATAAAATTTAAACTCAGCTTTTCCAATATTATCGCTGTAAAGAAATATTTCTTAATTTTGGTTTCTACACTTTGGTTAAGAGTATTATTAACACAGTACATATTATTAAAAAGCAAAGTAAATCAATTAAAAAATCAATCACTTAAAAAAAAAAAAAAATTACAGGGGAACTCCAATATTCGTCCTGTTTTTTGATGAAATTTCCAAAAATTTTAAAAAAAAAAACAATAAAAAAAAAAAAAAACTACCCCCAAAATTGGGTAACTTCTTTAAAAATTGAGTACTGTGCCTGGTGAAATTAAAAAAAAAATTGTTTGGACATTATGACTAACAATTATTTCTGTCATAATGATGAAGCTATATGAAGTGGTTAGTATGCAATGTAATTGAAATGTATTTTCATTGATCTTCGATATCGATTTTTGAAGAAATAATTTTTTCTTAAATTATTGCAAAATTAAGAGCTGAGAACGGATTAAACTGTTTTTAATGTTTTCCTACGGGAAATATTGATACAATATTCGGAATACAACGGATTAATGACGAATATTGGAGTTGCACTGTTCACTTTCATCAAAGTTAATACTGTAATAATAATTATTGTAATCAGCTGATGCTTTGAGTGAATTTTTCTCTCAAAAAATGCCTAATGAAACAGAAGTTCCCATTTATTATTCTACCAACTTTTCAATATTTAAAAATAATTTTCAATAACATTTTTGCTGAATAGTTATTAAACGAAAACTTGGAGAGCATAAAGTTGTGTTTTAGAGTTATAATAAAAAAACGAAATGTTAATGTCGCGCAAAAGGTGTTGCATAAAATAAAATCCACCACTTGTTGAACGTTAACTGTTGCGATAAAAATAATGTAGGTGAAAAAATCAAAAAAAAAAAAAAATAATAATAATTAAAATAATATTAATTACTCTCATAAATAAATGAAAGAGAAATAAATTTTTTAATTGTTTTTGGTGCTCTACATAATTATGTCGCTCACTGTTGTCTCCCGAGTATAAATATGGCCTCAAATCTACATCCAAACCACAACGCATTTTGGGTTGTCATAAATTATTATCTCAACTCTATTTAAAAAAAAAAATAATTTTAAAATTTAATTTAATTTAGTTTTTTTTTTTAAAAAATAATTTTTAATTGAAAATGAAATTCTTTTTTTTTTTCGCTATCCTGTTCACTCAAGTAAATCACTTTTCTTTTAAATTATATATTTTTATTAATATTAACATTGTTTTAATTAATTTTAGATTTCGATATTAAGCTTAAAAAATGTTTGATTTTTTTTTTTTTTGGTAATTGAGGCAAATTTTATAAAGATTTAAATTTATAACAATAATTTTATTAAAGATAATAATAATAATTAAGTTTATTTATAGATTTTAAATACTGTAATTATCTAAAAAAAAAAAAAAAAAAAAATTTGCATCATTTTTTTTTCTTTTCTTTCTCCTCTTCACTCAATTGGGCCTGGTGTTAGTCGTTCCCCCGCTGCCCTTATTCTTCTTCTAATTTTAAAACTATAGTTAAAACAATCACACTCTAAAACAATAGTGTTAAGTAATTTAGTGTCCACTTTAATCTTTAATCTATTCAAAAGTTCTAGAAAATCCTTTAAATAGTTCTAGAAAGGTTTTTGGTGTGTAAAATCTAAAATGCATCTATCAAAATTCCAGAAAACGTTTACTACCCCGTTTAATAACTTTCAACACCGGTAAAAGTAGTTTTCAAAGTTATTGGTATCTTAATTCAAATAATATCATACCCCTCCAACCCTAAAAAATTATAGTTGACATCTGTTACCATAGCTGGTCCCTTATGTAGACCCTAATTTGGCGTTTCATCTCGGCTTCTCCATACCAAATGCGTAAGTTTAGAGAACATTTTTCAATAAACGTTTTTTGGAAAAAGTAAACAATTTAAAATATTGTTACAGGATGCAGATGCTTTGAAACTATCGTTTTTTGAAGTGACGCAAAAGTGCACATTCCTCAGAGATTTTCGAATTGCTGACAAGAACAACACTGAGTATGTGACGCAGAATTTAATAATTATAATTAAAAAAAAAAACCTATAATTTTCTATTTTTAAAACGTAGGATTATAAGTTCAGATGTTTTATCTCTCATTAAATTCTTTAAGAATTTAAAAAAGCTTCACTTGATCAACTTTAATACCACCGGAGACCGAGTCGTACTTCCGGAAATTATAGAAAATTGTGCAAAACTCAAGTAATTGCACATTGCAAATATTGCTAATGAAACGAGATTAGAAGAAGTGTTACTTCACGCAAAATCATTCAAACATTTACGGTATTCGAAAAACAATTCTTAGAGGTGATTACGATTAATTTTTTAAAATTTTAACTATGTATTTAGCATAGAACAAGATTTCAAATTGACGAAGACATTCGTCGACAACTTGAGCCAGTGCACTCAACTGGAAAAGCTTTGCATTTCAAGAATCAGCCTTGAAGAAGACTCGGATATGATTAGGTATTTAGCAGAAAGTTTGAAGAAAGTACGTTGTCTTTGTCATGCATTTAATAATACCGTAGTTTTATCAGTGCATTTAAATCTCTAACAACATAAATATAATATGTTTGTTTGTTTTTCAGTTGAATAGGCTTAAAATTTTTAGTTCAAACCAATTGCGGGTTTTTAAAAAAACAGTTTCGATCGGCAGTTGACGAGTGAGTTTACCCCCTTAATCAATTACGATTTAATAATTTAATTAAATAAATTTTTTTTATAAATAGGATTAAAGAAAAAAGACCTTGGTTTATATTCAACGACGGCGAGCAAAGTTTACCTTTAGCTCACTACCAATTTCTTAAGAGTTAGATAAACAACATTATAAAAATATTACCGGTATTCGTTTTTTTAAATATAATGATTAATCAATTTTAAAACTGTCAAAAGATATTAAAGAAGTTTAAAAGAAAATTTAATTAATTACAAAACTTAATAACTTACTGTAAGTTCTATAAAAAATATTTTTTTATACCAAGTTTTTAAAAAAAAAAATCAATAAATACTTTATTTGCACGAAGATTTTTTTTTTTTTTTTTTTTTTTATTCATAGTCGTCGTCAGACACTTTTACATATAGGGTTATCGCAATTCATTCGCAACTGTCGACAAAACAAAACAACAAACAAAGAAAATACAAATGAAATAAAGAATTATAGATACAGAGACAAACGATCGATTAGCCTTAATAGCCACAATGTTTGATGTTTCACCCAAAAACAAAAAAAAAAAAAAAAGAAAGATAAAGGAATTGTCACCCACTCGGCGCCTAATATTTAATTAAGTCAACCCCCAAAGAAATACTTAAATGAAAAAAAAAAGAGACAAGTTTGGTAAATTAAATTATAAGATACATGTTCTCCAGCTCGGAGAATTTAAGCAGTTTTTTAAAGTGTGAACATCCTTTAGGGCAAATTTTACATTCAAAAGTGCGTCGTCTAATGTGTAGCGGAATTGCGTTAAAAAACATAGCCCCAATTGATTCCGTAGTCCAAAAAGTTTTATCAGCCTTGTTGACGGTAATGCGAAGCTTCATATCTGTTTCACCCCGAGTGGTGGCCATGACATCGCAGCGCGTTAAATTTGCTTTTAATTTATCGGTATTCCGTATAAGCCAATCCGTGCGAACAAGCACATTTCTGCAAAGTTGGGATTCTGGCGTTGGAAAATTAAACCGTCTATAAAGTTGAGTCATATGTTCTTTATAAGGGTGGAAAAAAGTTAGTCTTATCACTTTATTGAGTGATCTATATATAGTCTCACGTTGATACCTCCATTTTGGATACCATATTCCAGTGGCATACGATAAAATTGGAAAAACACATGATTTAATCAATGCCGCTCGAGACGTTGGGTCGATTAGTCTTCTGAGACGTCGGAAAATTGGAATTGTTGATAAGATTTGTTTCTTGATCTTACTAATGTGCGCATTGAATTTTAATTTACTGTCGAAGATCACTCCGACAACAGTAATGAGGTTTTGTCCCACGAATTCAAAGTTGTTGAGAACAAAAGTAGTATTGACAATTTCCCCAATAAAATGATTTGTGCCGAAGGGGCAAAGAGTTGTTTTAGGTATACTAAGAGACATAAATCGTTCGGCAAACCAATTGTTTACCTTCTTCAAATCCTCTACAATTGTAGTTTTAATTGTTTCTCCAGCAACAGATCGTTCGAAATTGTATAGTAGAAAAATGTCGTCTGCATACATAAATACTCTTGCTGCTAATGGTAACTGTCCAATCCCTGCAGTAGTAAGTAAATACAAAATCGGTGATACCGGGCTACCTTGGGGCACGCCACCCCTGATTGTGTACCAATTAGAAAATTGTGTTGCGTATTTAACTCGAAGTACTCTACTCGTAAGAAACGTTTTGAAGAGATTTACCGCTGACTTGCTTAGTTCGAGTTGAATCAAAGTTTTAATTATCTCCCGCAGTGGTAGTGCGTCAAAGGCCTTTTGTACGTCTAAGTTCACTATAATACAGTTCCTTTTCTTAGCTCGAGTTAAAATCTGCTCTTTTTCTAATTGGCTTAATTTTTGAAATAAATACGCGCACGTCCCTCGAGTACCTTTAGATAAGACAGCATTGAATAGGTAATGATTAATCGACAAATCTCGCAGGTCCCTAGCTAAAAAAATTCTATTCAACCGATCCACTTGACCGCTTAGAGTGCAGGTAAAATAGGCTAACAACTTACAGTGACCAAAAGTCCGATAACTTCCCGCCTCATTCATATACCGCTGCCTTTGGTCGTTGGAAATAAATTCAATCAATTGACGAGCTTCGTCTTCTAAGCAGTTGAGGCAAGCGATTTCATAATATTTACTCTCTCGTTCTTCACGATTAACTCGGCCTTTCCCTTATAGTCGATGGCTCCGTGCATCGTCCAACGCAGTTGTCGAGGTACCCAGTTGTCTAAAAATTGAAATCCATGATCATGTAAATCATGATATTCGCACCAAGCGATGATCTCCATTCCAATCGGCTTAATGAAAGTTGACAGTTCCCGTTTGCATGGTTCGGGTATTGGAAGAGCTGCGATTTTGCTTTTTACTTGATCTTCGATCTCCTTCCATTCCTGCTCGTCTTGGCTTTGTTCGTTAGCCGGTTTATCGTTAAATAATGCTGCAATTTGAGTAAAAATGTGGCGTTGACTCTATAAATGAGCCACTGTTTTAACTCCAGCTAAACGTCGGAGCGACGGAGTTTGCAACACGTAGTTTTGCATCGCACTCGATTCCATAGACTTTAATCTGCAGCAATAAATTATTACGAGTTAATTAAAATTTTCTATTTTTATCACCAATTAACATACGTTACCGTTGATTTATGAGAAATGTCAACAATTATTTTGTGAAGCTAATTCTCTTTCATCGTTTTCGCATTCCAATCTAGTACAGTTCCAACGACGACGTATAGCTTTAACAGGTCCGCGGCGATTGCGGAGTTGAATCGATCGAAACGTAGGGGCCTAAACTGAAACTATAATCACCAGCTATAATATTAATTACAGTCAATCAAATGTATTAGAATAAAGGGAAATACTTTACCCAACATTTTGCTTCCACGCACGAAGTTTTCTAATACATTTACAGTTGGTTTTAATCTGCTCTCATTCGAAATGTCCAGGCAAACTCAAACTAATTGGTGCGATCTCACCATGTAATAGCCAAGCACTGGGCTCATCGTTTGTCTCTTCCCCGTATGCGTTATCACGTGATCTATGGCAGTGTTGTCACTCAGCGAGGGCCACCCACACATGACGGAACTTAAATAGAGAATTACATGTACTAATACTGTGCTGTAAACATTACCGGTAATTTCAAATAATAAATGTTTTTCTTACCGGTATCTATGTTCGCTGACCAGGAAAAAGTGGTAGGCTACCTTGGTTTTTCTTAGAAACAATTTTTTTTTTAGTATAAAAAAAATAATAAAATTTTTTTTTCTTCCAATTTTTTGAATTAGTTATTATTATTTTAACATGTTTTCATGTTTTTTCATGACAATAGTTATGCTGCTCAATAATTGTTTGAACGGATTACCTTCGAACTGGTGACCACTCGCTCGTCAACTTTGCTTTCAATCATAATTTAATTAAAAGTTTAAACACTGTAGTAATATTACTATAATCGTAACAGTAATATTAATATTGTGATACTGTTCATAGTTTATTTAGTTTATGCGTTACAATAATAATAACAATTGCTTGAATACATACTCGTACTCGCTGGATGAATGCGGATTAGGTTCATTAGCCATACTAACACCACTATCGATCCCGCTCCTGAGTAACTTCATGGAGCATTTTTTTCCTAAACTTCTTGTTCCACATTCTTTCGCCCTTGACCTTTCTCGTTCCACTGATCCCGTTCCGCGTTTATTATACAGATTGCTGCTGCTAGCTGAAAATCTGTCTCCATAATCGACATTAGCCCCGCTGTCACTCGACACAGCTACATATCTTTCCTTGCGATGATACAGGTTTTCTTCGATAATGCAGCTGTTCTTTGTCGTTCTGCTGGGCAGCTTCCGGAGGTGTAATTATTTGGGATATGAATGATAAGCTAAGTCGTCGTTCCAAACCTGAGACACGTGATCGTCTAATATCGACTGTCCGCGTTCAAAAGCAGCGCCGTTAACGGCAGCATCAACCGTGCAATATTCTTCGAAACACATTCATTATTAAGATTTCACAGCTCTCGATTGCAGTGATTCCTCGACTCCCACACTTTTTCACGAGCTTCTCTTCTCCGTTGAATCTCTTTCAGTTTCCCTCCGAGCGTAGCCGCAGTTTACCATCATTATTATTATTTATTACGATTTCAGGATTGGTCATCTACATAAAACCCAACATTAAAAGAATTTCAGTGAGGACTAAATATAATTATAAAAATTGAGAATCTAATTGGTGTTATTGATCCTCGAAGTTCCTCGCCATCTTGTTCTGATTCGGGAGACCCATACATGAACTTTGTAATTGGGTTTACATAGCCTACTCATTAAAAAATAAAATAATCCAACACAAAATAAAAAAATCATCTCCTTGAAGTGAAATATTAAAATTACCCCGCGAAATAAGCCTCTGCTTTTCTATCGTCTCCCTCACCTTTCCGGAGCTAAAAGATGGGAACAAGTACTCGACCAGCTGGAACTATTATCGGACGATACCGACGCGCCGTCTTCTCCAGCCCCATTCTGCATTCTCTCCACGTATTGCAGATAAATGTCCGATTTTAAAAAGTTAGGATACGTAGATCGGCTCATGAATTGTTCCTCTTCACGCTGAGCTCGGTCGAAGATCGATTTTAATCCATCATTCTCAGTCATCGATTCGGAATAAAGAATCGGCTCTCGAATCGCATCTCTCGTCGACGATCGCGAAACTGAGTGAACTTTATCCCGGCGGAAAAATATAGGTGTTATAAACGAGTCGAATTGTTTGTTGAGATCGCCCGGGATCAGGCTCGTTCTCTTCAAACCGTTGCGGGCGAACCAAAAACTTAACGAATCTGTCGAACAACAACTTTCTTTGGTGGACCGCTGATATTTCTGAAACAGCGCCACCCCGTCGCCATCATCTAAAAGATATTTTAAGCTCTGAGTCCGTTTGATGTAAGGAGTTCGTTTTGAGTGGAATCAACCACTGTGTTGCCCATCAAAATATAAACAAAATGTTATCGATTAACAGGTACCGGTAGTACAAATACACGAATATCAAATACAAGCCTACATTTTACTGTTTTTAATTTTGCTTTCCAATCAGTCGCATTTTAACTCGAAGGTGTCACTAGACGATAAACAATAATAATAATAAAAAAAAAAAAAGATGATATGACAGATTGTCAATCTGTCAGGCCAATCTGTCAGGCCGAATGCCGCGCGGGTGTAGGAGAATAATAAGCACGATCATACACTTGTGCAGTAACACGCTTTATTGCAATCAGCTGTGGCAAAGACAGAGCGGAGAAGGTCGATCCTTCCCGCACGAGATCATTCGGCTAACTCCCTACCTGGGGTCAAGCGCACCGTTACACAACACTCAATTAGGTGGCGCCCCCTCGCACAATCCCCAATCCGGCCGCCAGATGCCGCCCCCGACAGTCTCCCCAAGTGTCGAATGCATACTCCCCGCTCTAATTTGACCCAAAGTTTCACCTCTCAACTCCCCCGAAATAGGTTGTCGACCCCCCTCAGGTATCTTAGACTGTTCTCCCCCCACAGGCATACTGTCACTATCGACCGCAGGCAGAAAAACGTCACTATTTTGTGAAGTAATCGACTCCCTATCGTCTTCTTCCGTATTCAATCGTTGTTTTTCCGGAGTCGCGCTACTAGACGTCGTTTTCTTACGTTTATAGCCCCGTTTCGTACGCTCAACCACTTCCTTAGTACCCGAGCGCAATCTGCGAGTATGGGTCGAATGCGAATCGCCCCTAGTCGCCAGTTCGCTACGTTTTTAGTAAAAGGCAAATGTAAAAAATGGTTTATAAGGCAACAATATTGTAGAAAAATAAATACAAAGGTTCGCTATAGTATAAGTAAACAAAAAAACAAATCTAATAACGGCGAAATCAGGTTAATTAATTTAAAGCAAGCTAATAATAAGTATGAATATGTGTAATGAGGACAAATTTAATTACAATATTCTCCACTAATTCGTAACGTTGAGCTCAAGTGCAGAGAATGGATAAGTTTAATTCAAAGAAACTGCTCCCCCAATCAAGAGCAATAAATGAGAGAGACACGGCCACCCACCACCAGTGACCAGCGTTAGCACAGAGCGAACAAATGCTTGTTGAAGCGAAAACTCAGAGCATCAATTTCAGCAAAAAAAACTACCGTCTGTGACCCAAACAACAACAAATCAACAAATTATTCAAAATCAAAATTAAATAAACATTGGCTATATTCAATGAAATGAGACAAAAGATTATTAATAGACAAAACACTAAAAAATTCATTAACAAAAGGTTTCAATCAATCAAATAATTCAAAAAGTTATTTATGGTTCAAAGATCAGCCCTCCTGAAAATGACTCATCTAAAAAAAGTTAGCACTAAGCACATGGTTTTCCAAGGAATTGAAAAAATTGGGCATGACCCATCTTTGGCAACGCCGTTGGCTCAAAAAATCAGAGAAAAAATTAATAGGTTTAAAAAAAACTAATTATGTTCTTAACACAAGAAAATAGACTCCTCTATGGTCTTTAATTCTAATCTAATTATAGTGTTTTACGGCTTTAAAACAC